>UESW01004462.1:607396-655468 GCA_900491605.1 Calamus simplicifolius | reverse complement strand
GTTTGGATGATGCATTATGGGCTTATCGAACTGCTTTTAAGACCCCTTTAGGAATGTTCCCTTACCGTCTGGTATTTGAAAAGGCCTATCATTTACCTATAGAATTGGAACACCATGTATTTTGGGCCATCAAGCAATTTAATTATGATATGAAGAATGCAGGTGTCACTAGGAAACTTCAATTGAATGAGTTAGAAGAGCTACGAAATGACGCATACGAGAGTTCAAAAATTTATAAAGAATGAACCAAAGCATATCATGACAAATTTATTAATAGAAAAACTTTTGAACCAAATAAAAAAAGTATGGCTTTACAACTCAAGATTATATCTTTTTCCTGAAAAGCTTCGTTCATGATGGAATGGACCTTTTATAGTAACTCAAATATTTTCTCATGGAGTAATAGAACTTAAAGACCCCAAGCAAGAAAATATTTTCAAAGTAAATGGCCAACATTTGAAACCATATATAGAAGAAATTAATGATGGAGAAGTTGTTGAATCAATTGATCTTAGAAACCTTATCATAATGAGTAGCATAGTCTGGCTGAAGACTTTAAACTTAGCACTCTTGGGAGGAAACTCAGTTTATCCATTTATTTTTAAATTTTTGTTTTCTTAGTATGACCAGAAAAGAGTAACAAAAGTCAATTGAGAGAAGTATATGAAACTTTTAACCTTCAAATACTCGACCTGGTGGTATCTTTTCTTGAAATTATTTTTTTTTTCATTAGGAACAATGGAAATTAAGTTGGGAAGGAGAATAAGTAAAATCTCGAGCATTTGTGTGCCAAATTTTTTCTCGATTTGAAGTTAATTAAGCATTCTAATTAATGAACAATTAATGGTTAGATTATTTTAGAGATACTGAGGAATAAATTATTAAGAAAACCTAATAAAAGGTAGGGTTTAGCCCAAAAATTTTTTAAAATAATTTCAGACCCTCCTGACCACCGATCTTAATAGTACAATCTACTTAATAAGGGTATGGGTGGAAATGTCATTCAAAAAAAATCTCTCTTAAAGTTAATAAATTAGGTTCTTAGCATCTTTCACTAAGTAACTGGGCTCCATTACCTAAGCAAGTGATGTTGTTCGCATAAAAAGGTAAGAATGTGAAAGAACCTAAGTAGAGTCAGTCCTACTTGAAGCCTTTTTGACTCGAGTCAGTAAGTTTGAGGGGTGTTTTACACCTAATGCCCTAAAACCAATTGGTTTGGGAGCTATTGGCCTAAAGCTCGCTACAAGGGTCAATTAGAAAGCAAGGGGTTAGGACATTGTACTGACTTTACATATAAATTAATAAATAAGGGGACTAAATTATAAAAAGACACTACACCCAACCCAAATTAAGTTAGAGGACTTAAACAAAGAAGTGAAAAGTTAGTGAAGAAAGACTTCTATAAATTCTTATGAACTGCACTCGATCACTAAATGGATAAACTTGATAATCCGATGAAGCACCTTCCTTATGATCTAATCGGGAATCTTTTGATTTTAGAACTATAAGATAACTATCAATTCTTGGACTAGCTTGGTACATATTTTTAGATTTCTTATTTACTCGAGGATGAGTAAGATTAAGTTAGGGGGAGTGATAAATGCACAAATAATCGTCATAAACCTATTACTTAATAGGTCAAATTATCTTTATTATTTAATATTTGAATACTTTATATAATATTTTTAGGAAAAGTTCTGTCAACTTAAAAAGCTCAATTTTAGAAGTCCAACGATGCAAACAACACTCAAATTGGACTTACAACGAGCTCAGAATTGAATTTACAATGATTTATCTTCAAATGCATGAATCTCAAAGCAAACTCGGCAAACCAATTGTCGAGTTCATCAAATTTTCACACGGATTCATCGTATTTTCTTCTCTTCCGATTCTACCATTCTGCCAACTGATCAAATTGGATTGAAGACATTCAAATTTAAAGTTTGAACTTTAGATTGAAAGGAAATTTGTCCGCAATCCGTCTGTAATCTCTCTACAATCTCTCCACAATCTCTCCGTAATCTCTTCGTAATCTCTCCATGATCTCCTTTTCGTATTCTCTCAATGTATGGGCATCTATAAATAGTCTGGTTGAGAGATGAAGAAAAGGAGGAGAGGAGGAGCAGAGGAAGGGCAGTCCTGCCAGGAGGAAGGAACAGAGGAGGGGAAGTTCGGTTCAGCCAGATCTTATCTAGGTTGAAGTTCCTAGGTAGAGGAAGAAATCGCATGGCCATGGGTTGATTTCAACACAACTTGGCTAAGGTTTTGGATGGCTGACTGAGCAATCAGAGGTTTTATCTGTTGCCTTTTTGTGAATGTCAAAGAAGACAAACTTTTTAATCTTATTTTAAGATGTATTTTTTTTGCATGTTATCAAATAAAGGATTTATTCATGTTTAATTCTTATTGAATGCTCTTCAAGTGAAAATAATTCTTGACTGATCTATTCTTAAAAGGTACAGACCATGATCTACGGGTACATTAAGATAGATAGATCATATCTTAATTATTTTTACTACTAATTATCTGTTTATTTAAATTTTTAATTACATAAATTTATTCAAAATAACCACTCAAAGTTCCTATGGATTCGACCCCTTACTCTCGCTACTATACCTAAGATTAGTGGAATTAAGGTATTTTAATCGTTGCACTACAACACGCATCACTTGACCTAACCAAATGGGTTCTAAATTTGAACCTTGTTTATGTAACAAGAAGCACTACCTACCATCACGTCATCACTTTGTAGAAGGTAACAAATATGTAATGCACCGATCTTTACAAAGTGTCATCAATAATATATGAAATCTTTATCAATATTTGAAAAGAAATAATAATAAAGAAAGCTCAACATTTTCCCTTTTGTTCTTGTTAATGGTGCCTTAGGCAGCCATGGACCAACCAAAATGCTCTTTTTAGAATGATTTTACTTTTGTTTATATGATAACTTTTGTCAATTTTGAGTACTAGTATAGCCCACGTATGGGATAGAAATATGGCATATTATATGGTAAGCTAAAATGACAATTGTTGGATGTCACACTAAAAGAGAAGTATATCAATAGAAGCAAGAGGGAAATAGATTGTGAGGTTCAAGCTCGAGACTGATGATAGTAACCTAGCTTTATGTTAGAGCAAGTCTCATAAGCCCACTGATGAGAGCATTGTTATGTACAAGAAATTTTATGCTAAATAGAAAAAGTTATATCATTTAAACCTACATGTATGAATAAGTATGTTTTTAACATCTTGTGAGTGGATTAATAAAAACTAGCAATGCTAAAGTTTTCTTGGCTATTGTAAGATAAATTCATTAAATGTTTAATAAACCTAAGATTAAAATTATCATAAGTTTATAGTTCTTAGATTAAATCTTTTCCAGAAAAATTTCAATCAAGCTATAAATTCTAATTCAACCCTACTTAAAAAGTAGGACTAAGTCTCTATTGGAGATGGTCTTAGTTCATTCATTCTGATTTCAGAATAAAAACTTTTAAATTGTTTTTGATTGCGGTATGGAGGTATGTTTGGATTACTACTGTCTCTTCATGTTTTTGAAATGCAATACAAAGCTTGGGGAGAGAAACAAAATAGAACTAGGCAACACATGGAGTTTCTTAGCAAGGAAGAAGTATTGGGAATGTGCACAAAGGTTTGAAGCAGTTCACAAGGGTATAAGCCAATCCCCTTATATGTGGTGGGACGAAATACTTTTCATGATTTAATTTTATGCAAGAAAGATGTTTTCCATAAAGAATTTCACAATAATGCTCAAAAACATGTTTCAAGTTGGATGCATGAGGGAGGTGATGTTTAATGCAAGACTACCACATGCAACGACAATCATCACTTTGCTACTATTAATAGTCTTAACCAACTATGATTCTGCTCGTGTCAGCTAAATTTGCATGAGATGCACGATGAAATGCTATGAAGATAAATTTTGCTCAATGCCAAGTTTAATGCATCTTTTCACTTCTAATTGGGCTAAATTTATGCATATCCTTAAGAATGAGTTTTATTGAAGGATAATTTCTTTTCTTTGAAAGCCTAAAATAAAATATTTCCTTTGTCTAGTTAGTATATAGGAGTTAACACGATTAGATCAAGTGTGAAGAATATTTGATGGATGATCATATTTTTTTGGATTTTTGTCCCCTTTGCTTTTTTATATTTTGAAATGAGAATTTTCTTTTATATATGATGATAAATGTTGGGTTTCTCACTTTCCTCAATTTTGAAGGAGATTAATAGAGGCTTTGCTTTCCAAATGAAATAACAATCGAAGGACAAAAATAAATGTTTTCTAATGCAAGGACCTTTCATATGGTATAGGAAAGGTTGTTATACAAATAGCTCTATTGTTGTTTTTTTTTTTTTCATTACTAGAATGATGTATGATAAGTGGACATTGTGAAATTCATAGTCATAGAGAATTTGTTGTATTTCAAATCCTTTTCAAGACATCTTTCATATTACAAAGAGCTATGCCTACTTCGATAGCCAGCATATTGCTCATCTTCAAAATAAGGGTTTCTTACTGAATCTCTCCACCCAGCATATTTAGCAACTACCTTTGCATATCTAGCAACTATCTTTGCATGGTATATTTTGCATTGCAAAGAGTGGCGCAAGCTTATAGCCACCACATTGCTCATCTTTAAAATATTGAGCGTTTGTACAATCTCTCTACCTTGCACAATTGGTAACTATCTTATCACATATTTAGTATTCTGACATGATTTCTATTTTCAATATAAACAAGAGCTTTACATATCCAAGTTGGGTGATGTGCTCATTATCTAAGCATGCACAAATCCTTTATGATGAAAAAAGTGCAATATATATGCATATTTGGCAACTATTTTGTGATGTATTTAGCATTCCAACAAGATATTCTATTTTCAACATGAGTAAGAGCTCTTCGTTTCCAAAATGAGTGATGTGCCCATTATCTAAGCATGCACAAATCCAATGCAAAAAGTGCAATGTCTCAAGCAAATCGTTGCAACTAGGGATGTGAACAAGCAAAACTCAAGTTGAGCTAGGTGTAGCTCGCCAAAATTGTTTAATAATCAGGATGAGTTCAAACTACCTTATTTAATTTTGAGTCAATATCAAGCCATTAACAAAAAAGTTATTTAAAAGATTAAGAGTTAAATTTATCTAGTTTTTCATTAATAATATGAAAAAACTAACCTTGATTGCATTTGATTTTGCAATCTAAATACATTCAATTTTACTTAACCTCACCATCCACCATTGCCAACCCATTAGCTTTGACCCCCCACCCCCTAACTACAGTCATTATGATAGAGTTCTCGTCATCTGATGCTAAAATAAGAACTAGCTAGGTGTCCTACTCTTTTTTCTGCTGGATTTCAGCATCGCCTTAGCATAATTCAATGCTTTATGGTAGCAACTTTTAATTACCTTACTCACAAACTAATTAAATATTGTTTGGAGGAAAACATCAGCAAAGACTGACTGGTAGCTGGGTTCATTGTCAATCAAGTAGAAAGCATATTCGCGTTGCAGGAACCTAGTTTGCATTGGCCGATACTTCGAATGGAGCCAACCACATGGATGCATGACTAACTCATCATGCATGTTAATGCTCACCTTGTTGTTTGTAGACAATATATATAGGATTACCAAGCTTATTTACTGGTCTCAAGCTCAGTCTTTTACCAGTTAAATCTTTATCAAGCCAAAGCAGAACATCTTGTAAGAAAAGGAAAGATCAAGCTTAACAAAAGCTATTAATTTAGAAACTGCTTGTTCATGTGCAACCAAAGGCAACTTAAAATTACATATAGTAAGTTTAAAATATAAAATATCATACATAATAAGGAAGAAAATATCAAACTTCTCTTGAGAAACCAACATAGTAAGTTATACCAAACAAGCCTAGTCACTTTGCTTGACAAAGCCTCCTAATATAGCTTCTTGAAAATTCTTCTTGTATTTCGTCAATGAAATGAAAATAGGCAAACCTCCATTCTTAATAAAAGAATAAAATGCCAAAAAAGGTCCAAAATCCAACAATATATCCAAGTGGAATGCTAATAGAACCATATCGCTACATCTCTATTTTCATTTCCACTTGGACCATGTTCAATGCCATCAATTGATGTTGGAGTATTAGTTGGTGTGTCACAATTTTTGGTCAATGGATATCCACATAATCCATCATTGCCAGCATAGATGGATGGATTATCGAGTGTTTGGAGTTGGTTGCCTGATGGAATTCTTCCCCACAAGTTGTTGTTTGCTAAGTTCAAGAAATTTAAAAAAGTTAAGGAAGAGATGCTTGGGGGAATCATACCTGAAAGTTGATTTATAGACAGGTCAAGATTTTCCAACTCTTTTAGGTTACCAATCGTATTGGAATGTGTCCGATCAAATATTCCTTGATAAGTTAAGCAGCACCAACCTTGAAGATTTGTTAGCTCTATAGGAATTTCTTGTGAGAGAGAATTGCTTGAAGGTCGATGCCTATCATCAACAAAATGTTACTCTCAAACACCAGCTCTCGACCTTCCCAGTACACTGTTATGCTCTCCATGTACCCAAACAAAATATTCTGAAATCTCTTCTTTGATTGCTTGATTTCATGGCTACAAGATTGCCAAAACTTCGTGGGATACTTCCAGAGAAGTTATTATAAGAGAGATCCAAGAGTTGTAGCGAATCAAGATAACCTAGCTGTTCAGGAATGCTACCACTGAACATATTTTGTCGTAGACGAAGGATCATTAATGATGGAAAGCTTCCTTCTTCCATGTAGGGATTTCTCCAAAGAAACCATTCTCTCCGATATCTAGAACGGTTAGGTACTTGCAATTTTTCAAGCATGCTGGAAATTCTGCAATGAAAGTATTGTTATTCAAGTGAAGAGACTGAAGTGAACATGAGGAGCCCATCATATTAGGAATCCCTTCAGATAACTTATTGGATGCAAGATTCAAGTATCGCAGACCTTTCATATCCCAAAAACACTGAGGGATTTCTCCAGAAAAATGGTTTATAGAGAGGTCTAGTGCTGCCAAATTGATCATTCTACAAATGAATGGGGATATGCTCCCATTTAGCAAGTTATCTGAAATAAATAGAGAAATTATATTGGGCAAGAAAGTGTGATTCATCATGCCCTCTTGCTGATCCATTCGAAGCATGCCTACCAACTGATTCCCAGATAGATCTAAGTACTCAAGGTTCGGAAGATTAAGGAGTTGGTTTGGTATCTCACCACTGAGCCGATTTCTTGATAAATCAAGATGGTAAAGCTTAGAAAGGCTAGCAAGTAAAGAAGGGATTGAATCTGATATTGAGTTATTGCTCAAGCCAAGCCAAGATAACGAACCCGAACTCTCCAATTGTAGACGTATATTTCCTGAAAGAGTGCTTGATGATAGATTCCAAAATTTTTGCTTGGTGCCATCCCCAAACACTAATGGAATTGGACCCGTCAGGTTGTTGTAGGAGAGATCCATAACATAATGCTGCTTACGTCTTGCCATTGTACGAGGAATTGGACCGATAAATGAGTTATTTGAGAGATTCAACTTCATCAAGTTGATCAAATTCCCAATCTCCGGTGGAATTGGACCAGTAAATAAGTTGTTTGAGAGATCCAAACCCATCAAGTTGGTCAAATCCCAAATTTCCGACGGAATTGGACTTGGCATGCGGTTGCTCCCAAGGTCCAAATCTTTCAATTGTTTAAGCAATCCAATCTCTCCAGGTAGCCGGCCATTCAAGGTTTTAGCTAACCCAAGGTCATAAAGATGGGTCCAATTGGTGAACAAGTTTGGTGAGATCTCACCAGAGAGTAAATTATTGCCCACATCAAAAAACATAATATTGGTCAGACTCGACAAGGATAGGGGTAACATCCCTACTAGGTTATTATAAGACAGATCAAGAACAGTGAGATTGGTGCAGAGGCCTAGAGAAGAAGGGATTGGTCCACCTAATGAATTGTCAAAGAGAACTAGTTTGCGAAGGCTCGAAATGGACCCGAGTATTGGTGGTATACCCCCGGTTAGCTTGTTCCCGTCAAGAAGAAGGTCTTGAAGCTTGGACAACTTAGCAAGAGATACTGGAATGACTCCTTTAAAGGAATTACCAGTAAGATTGAGATACTCAAGGTTAACTAAATTGGTTGATAATGAGTTGGGTATTGGACCTGTTAGATGGTTGAACGATAGGTCAAGATAGGTCAAGTTGGTGCAGTTTAGTAGAAACGATGGGAATTCCAGAGTCAGGTTATTGTCGTATAGTGAAAGGTATGACAATGAAGGCATAGCGGTGAACTTGGAGTAGTTTGGCGTCTCCAAGGAATTGGAACTGAGGTCCAAATGGCTTACCTTTTTCAAGTGGCTGAGCTGGTATGGGATTGGCCCAACAAGATAGTTGTCCCAGAGACGAAGATTGAGAAGCTTCGACAGCCTTCCAATCTCTGGTGGCACAGAGCTGTTGAAGTGATTGTGGCTAAGGTCCAACGAGGTGAGCTTAGAGAGATTAGAAATGCTTGGAGGGATGGATCCATGAAGGAAGTTGTAACTGAGATCAAGGCTGCTGAGGTTGGGCAAAGACGAGAAAGCGAAACTGTTGAGGGTGCCATTGAGTTTGCAATCGGATAAGTTTAGCTTAACGACGCTGCCAACAGAGTTGCAGAGAACACCGTGCCATTTACATGGGCTGGTTAATTTCTCAAGAGACCATGAACTGAGAGAGTCGGGCTGAAATAAGGTAGCTTTCCATTCCACAAGAGCTTTAGCTTCGGTTTCTGCATCGGTTTTCAAAGAGAAGACCGATAGTAAGAGGAAAAAGAGAGGAAGTATAGTGGAGTGGAATAGGATTGGCCGCATAGCTGAAGTTGGTTTAAATGGTGCGCCTCAGCTCTTCTTATATAGTGTGGAAGAATGGAAGGATCGATGGGAGAGGATAAGGCAAAGTGACACATGATTGGGAGTAAGGGGCTGTGGTTCCAGAGCATCATTTGGCTCCACTTGCACTTCCAAGCCGTGCCCTGCACGGCTTCTAATCCGTATAGTACCGTGTACGACATGGCACTTCAGCCACATATGCATATAAGAAATGGCACCTGCCAGCAATTACACGACTCATAGCGAATATATTTTGAACGCAGGCCAAGAGTTTGTTGACTCCACTGCCCAATCTAGCAGGTAAGTGTTTGGCATCATATAATTTGAACGCAGATATATAGGATAAGACTTTGTGACTCATGAATTACCCATTATATATTTATGTTAGGAGAGAAACTCACAAGAACTTGAGAATAAGGAAGAAGCCAAATAATTGGTTGAGATATAGAGTTTCATTGAATAAAAATGAAACTGATCTACAAAGTACTCTTAACCATTCTGAAACTAAACTCAAAGAAAGCCACATTGTATAGTTTTATAAAAAAAGTTGCATTGTATAGTTTAATGAGAGAGAATGTGATAACATTTTAAGTTTGTTAAGAGCAACTGTATCTTTAAGCCAGGATGGTAATCTTTTCCTTGGATCATTCAGAAATTTAATAGAGGACGAACTACGTGATTTTTGTTAATTTAGGGAAAATATGCTTGAGTACCATCATAAGCAATTTTAAGAAGGTGCTCAATGAGTATCATGAACTTATGTATGCAATAGTTTTGAGAAGTTCTATGTCTGTGACTTTCATTCAAATGTATTTATTGCCCCCTTTTTGTCATGCTCTATTTCGTTTCTATCATGGTTTTCATCTCACATGCAATCATATGGGACAGCTGAACCTTCCAAAAAATAGAAACTACTGGGCAACAATTGGTAATCCAAAGTTTTCTTTCTATACAGCAGAAGATAAAATTGAAGAAGTCTCCACACACAAAAAAAAGAGAAAACTGAGATGCATGAATCTTACAACACTGGCTTTACGAACACTTCTACTTCATTTTGAGCAATCGAATGTATTCATGATTTTGAACAGTCAAACAATTGGCTAGTGCCCTTGTAAATTAAAACAAAGCCACCATAAACTACACTAAAATTTTGCTCTTTTATACCAATTTGCAACATTTGAATCTAGAGTACAGAATTTCTAATGGTAAAGCTACAGTTAAATTAACTTTGTTTTATATTCTCAAGTATAATTTTATTATTATTATATCGGTATGCTTTTGAAGTAGTACCTAGGATCTCTTGTTTCATTTAATACTGAGTTTAATTAGGCAAGTGAAACCTACTTGTAATTAGTACACCAAATATTGGTATCAAGCCCTTAATCTTATTACAATTAATATATGACCTTTTGATGGATTGTCATCAGAGGGGGCCATTTTAATAAGTCCTAATAGATATAAATGCTCATATGTGCACATTCTTCAATATACCTGAATCTTCACTTTTATAAAAATTTGCAACATATAATTACACATAAGCAAGCTATGGTTGAGGCTCAAAAGGGTGCCGCTTATAATACCTTCTGGTTATGCAAGTCTTTTCTATCATGTAGAACAATTAATGGATAGTTTCTTTATTTTTTATGATCAACATCATTTAATTGTGTATAACTATACTATCTTTAATTGGAGATTATAATACATTGAAGGTTTTTTCATATCTTACGTCTTGATTGACTAAACTGATCGTGATCAGCTCAATGATGTGGACATATATAGTGTAGAAGAATGGGAAGGAGGAAGGGAGAGGATAAGATAATTGACACTAGTGAAAGCGCATATTATGGTTTGCGGAGCGCCATGTGGCTCTATTTGCCCATTTGAATGACCTCTTGACGAATCAAAAATTTTCTTGGGTAGTTGACTATTAACCATCAATGTTCAGCCTTCTAAATGGTTAGGCATCTTAAAAATTATTTAGTAAAGAATATGATAACAAACCTAATAAAATAGTATATTCTTAAAAAAAAATAATTATTGCTAAAAATAAAGATTAAAAAAAGATAGAAGTCTGATAAGATGAAAATATTTTTTTTTGAAAAGGATAAATTATCCTTTTTCTAATGGTATTAGCGCATAAAATTTTATTATGTCCTTCGAGGAATAAATATAAGAAAGGATTAAAAAAATCTTTACTCCCTCCTGATTCAGTGTGTCAAACACAGCGTAAGGGGATGGAGAGGAATGGATAGAAAAGATAAATTTGAGGGAAAGTTGGCTGATAAATCTCAGATTTGAAACTTAAAATAAGGTTTCTAATTTTATTGGATTAATTGTACTTATAAGATAAAACAAACACTTGGAGCTTCCCAGATGACCTACGGACATACTTGAAGCTTCCGATCCGTGTCCTACACGGCTTCCAATCCGTGCAGGAAACGTCGGAGTCGTTATCCCTTTAAGAATATACCTGCAACTCTAAGGTAGTGTTTGATAGGAAAAATGTTATCCATGGATAAGTGTACGGGATAGAGTTTATCCCCTGGCTATCCCTAGGGATATCCCTTGGCTATCCCATTGATCATATCAAATGCAAAAAGGTAAATCCATGGGATAACCTTTTTTTACTCTTATTTGGAGGGATAACCAACTATTCCTGCATTCTCTAGGGAATAAATTGAGGGGATATCCCATGGTTAACCATGGTTAACCATGGATTATCCCTTGGTTTACTTTATTCCCTGCTATCCTTTATAGTTATGGCTTTTGGAAATAAGAGGGGATATTCAGAGGATATCCCCTCTATCCCCTATTTCAAACACTACCTAAGGTAGTGTTTGATAGGAAAATGTTATCCATGGATAAGTGTACGGGATAGAATTTATCCCCTGGCTATCCCTAGGGATATCCCTTGACTATCTCATTGATCATATCAAATGCAAAAAGGTAAATCCATGGGATAACCTTTTTTTACTCTTATTTGGAGGGATAACTAGCTATTCCTGCATTCTCTAGGGAATAAATTGAGGGGATATCCCATGGTTAACCATGGTTAACTATGGATTATCCCTTTGGTTAACTTTATCCCTGCTATCCCTTATAGTTATGGCTTTTGGGAATAAGAGGGGATATCCAGAGGATATCTCCTCTTATCCCCTATTTCAAACACTACCTAAAGGTGGGACAATGGCCCCAAAGTGGCACCGAACGAGAGGAGAAATGGGCAGAACCCACGTATACGGGGGGACGACGTGGCAATTGGGCTTCCACTAGACACCACAAAAAGCTAACCATGGGTCGAAGTTATTAAGACACCTAGCAGCGTCTAGACGAGGCAATTGGGGTCCCCACGATCCACGCAGAAGACTTGCTGTCAATGATAGCCCAAAATACCATCAACGAAGTGAAGCGAGATGGCATTTGGAATCTTGAAGTTCGGTGGGAAAAGGACTTCCCAGCCACCACCAGCCTTCTAGTTTTGATAAACTGTAGTCCATTGCTTTTGTTTTTCAGATTGATGTTAAAAAAAAGCAAAAAAAAATATAGTGCAAATCTGATGACCGGCCTCCAAAGGACAGAGTTATAAAATCTGTTTCCTGTGGAACAATTATGTGACGCTTGATTCATCATATCAATTCCTTTTAATTCTTTCTTACCATCAATGATTGCCTATTTTGAGAGGATAGTTATATAGATACTATTATTTATATAACTTAAAAGGATGGCTATATCAAACATAAAGTTAATAATTATATGCAATGAGAAAGGCTGCTTATTAGATAAACTTTATGGGTTTGGTTGGATTTTATTATTATTCTATCGATATGATTTCGAGATAGTGCTTAGGACCTCTTGTTTCATTTAACATTGAGTTTAGACAAGTGACACCTACTTGTAATTAGTATACCAAATATTGGTATATATCAAGCCCTTAATCTTATTGCAATTAATGTATAACCTTTCGATGGATTGTCATTAGAGGGGGTCATCATAATGAGTCCTAATAGATATAAATGCTCAAATGTGTACATTCTTCAATACATCTGAATTAATCTTCACTTTTGTGCAAATTTACAACATATAATTACACATAAGCAGCTATGGTTTGAGGCACAAAAGGGTGCCGCTTATAATACCTTCTGGTTATGTAAGTCTTTTCTATAATGTAGAATAATTAATGAATAGTTTCTCTATTTTTATGATCAATATCATTTAATTGTGTATAACTATACTATCTTCAATTGAAGATCATAATATATTGAAGGTTTTCCATATCTTACGTCTTGACTAGTTAACTGATCATGATCGGCTTAACAATGTGGACATATATAATGTGAAAGAATGGAAAGAAGGGGGGGAGGGGATAAGATAATTGATACTAGTGAGAATACATATTGCGGTTCGCAGAGCACCATGTGGCTCCATTTGTCCATTTGAATGATCTCTTGATGGGCCAAAAACAATCCAGAGGTGATTGACTATTGACCATCAACATTCAGCTTTAAAATTAGGAAAAGACTTTGTACACCGCCTCGGTGCAGCAAGTCCTACGTGGGCTGCACCGTTCCTTTTTATTGGTCTACATACGCACGACACCCATTAAAAAATGTTAAGACATTCCGAAAGAAAAACTTAGGACATCCTAGTTTTAAGCTTACGATACCGTAGTTATAAAGTCAAGACACCCGTTTAGAAAGCAAAAAAAAAAACTCACAACATCATAGTTTTAAACTCATGACACCCTATTTTTAAGCTTAAGACACCCGTTCAGAAAAGGTATATGTACACAACTTCCAAAAAAAAAAGCCATCTGACATGCATTAATACTCGTTCAGCTTTTTTTGAAATATGTGTACAAATACTTTTTCTAGATAGATGTCTTAAGCTTAAAACTAGGGTGTCGTGAGTTTAAAACTAGGATGTCGTGAGTTTTTTTTGCTTTTTGAATGGGTGTCTTGACTTTATAATTACGGTATCGTAAGCTTAAAACTAGGGTGTCGTATGTTTTTTTTTCTTTTTTAATAGGTAAAAATAAAGATTAAAAAAAGATAGATGTCTAATAATTATTATTGCTAAAATAAAGATTAAAAATAATTATTATTGCTAAAAATAAAGATTAAAAAAAGATAGATGTCTAATAAGATGAAGATAAAATATTTTTTTTGATAGGATAAATTATTCTTCTTCTAATAGTATTAGTAATCATATGGGATAAAATTTATTATGTCCTTTAAGAAATAAATATAAGAAAGGGTTAAAAAAATCTTTACTCCCTCCTATTTGAGTGTGTCAAGCACAGGGCATGAAGAAGAGAAAGGCTCGAGTGGATAGAAAAGATTAATTTAAGAGAAAGTTGGTTGATAAGTCTTAAGATTTATGATTTTATTTATTAAAAATTTTGTCCTCGTTGTCCTCAAATCTCGCTGGTGGAGAATAGCTCCTCCTTTTCTAAAATAAAAAATCTAGAATCTATGAATCTAGAAGGTGGAATGCCATCAAAACTATTCCATACCAATGCATCCACACGATTTGGGTCAGTTTAGGTGCAATAAGATATTGATAAAGATTTGAAAACTTAGGTAGTGTTTAAAATAGGGGATAAGAGGGGATATCCTCCGGATATCCCCTCTTATTCCCAAAAGCCATAACTATAAGGATAGCAGGGAATAAAGTTAACCAAAGGGATAATCCATGGTTAACCATGGTTAATCATGGGATATCCCCTCAATTTATTCCCTAGAGAATGCAGGAATAGTTGGTTATCCCTCCAAATAAGAGTAAAAAAGGTTATCCCATGGATTTACCTTTTTGCATTTGATATGATCAATGGGATAGCCAAGGGATATCCCTAGGGATAGCCAGGGATAAACTCTATCTCGTACACTTATCCATGGATAACATTTTTCCTATCAAACACTACCTTAAAATAAGGCTTTTAATTTTATTGGATTAATTGAACATTGCTTGGTTTTAATGGTGCACATCAGCTTTACTTATAGGGTGACCCTTGTACGGACAGACTTGAAGCTTCAGCATGTTGAAATTTCCCTTGAATTTACGTGCTTCCGATCCATTTCCTACACGGGTTCCAATCCATGCAGAAAACGTGGGAGTCATTATCCTCTTAAGAATATACATGTAATTCTAAGGTAGTGTTTGATATAGAGGATAAGGAGGGATATCCAGGGGATATCCCTCCTTATCCCCAAATGCTATAGCTAGAAGGGATAGGTCTGAAAAAAATTAACCAAAAGGGATAACCCATGGTTAAACATGGTTAACCATGGGTTATCCCTTGAACTTATTCCCTAGAGAACCCAGGAACAACTAATGTTATCCCTTGATGGCAGACTTGTAATTTTAAAAAAATGCTTATTCCCTCAGCTATTCCCTGGATAAATGCTATCCCGTACATTTATCCAGGGATAACTTTTGGGCTATCAAACACTACCTAAAGGTGGACAAAGTGAGAGGGGACGAAGTGACTTATACATAACAAATGGCCTCAACGTTGCATCGGACAAGAGGAGAAATGGGCAGAACCCAGCGTGTACGAGAGGAACGACGAGGCAATTGGGCTTCCACTAGGGTCCACATAGAAAGCTGAATGTTAACCATAAGTCCAAGTTATTAAAATAAAGCTTCTAATTGTATTGGATTAATTGTACTTATAATATAAAACACAGCACTTGAAGCTTCCAGATGGCCCACGGACAGATTTAAGGTAGCGTTTGATAGAAAAAATATTATCCATGGATAAGTGTATGGGATAGAGTTTATCCCCTGGTTATTCCTAAGGATATCCCTTGGCTATCCCATTGATCATATCTATGCAAAAAGGTAAATCCATAGGATAACCTTTTTTTACTCTTATTTGAAGGGATAACCAGCTATTCCTGCATTTTCTAGGGAATAAATTGAGGGGATATCCCATGGTTAACCATGGATTATCCCTTTGGTTAACTTTATTCCTTGCTATCCCTATAGTTATGGCTTTTGGGAATAAGAAGGGATATTCCCTGGATATCCCCTCTTATCCCCTATTTAAACGAGGCAATTGGGTTCCCATCGGATACACGCAGAAGACTTGCTGTCAACGATGGGCCCAAATTATTAAAAGACACACCGAACCATCAAAGTGAAGTGAGATGGCATTTGGAATCTTGAAGTTCGATGGGAAAAGGACTTCCTAGCCACCACCAGCGTTCTAGTTTTGATAAATTGTAGTCCATTGCTTTTATTTTCAGATTGATGTTAAAAAAAAAAAAAAAATAGCGCAAATATGATAACCGGTCACCAAAGGACTGGGTCATAAAATCTGTTTCCTGTTGACCAATTATGTGTTGCTTGATCCATCGTATCAATTCCTTTTAATTTTTAATTGTTTCTTAATTACCATCAATAATTGCCTATTTTGAGAGGATAACTATGTAGATACTTATTATGCATATAACGTAAAAAGATGGTTATATAAAATATAAAGTTAATATATGCAACGAAAAAGGCTGCTTATTAGATAAACTTTATAGGATTGACAGGATTTTATGATTTTAATCAATATAGAGTATTTTATAAAATATAGACCATAGAAGGATCATTTGGTAACTTATCTTAAAGTAAGACTTACTTCTACTTTTATTGGATTGGATTTGCTTATAACATGAAACATATCCAACAAAATTAATTGTTAGCCTAGCCAGCTCTTTTGAATATCTCTATAAAACAAGGTTTTAAGTTTAAATATGAGGCGATAAATAACACACACACTCCTTGTTACAAGTATCTTTAGACCTTTTTTTTTTTCTCTTGTGGCAAAATATAAATATTGGATGCATTAATCAATTGACATAGATCTATTCTCTTTTATGGTAATACTTTGGCATCACTTATCTCATCAAGCTTGTTGCTAGCTCTATTATAGTTTTGACGGACTAATGTAACTCTATATTATAAGATTTTAATTATTATCTTGAGTGATGTAGCTATGATATTTGGATGTTGCACTATATAAAAGAAATAATCAATTATAGATCCTTGAATATCATCAAAGCACAAACAAACTATGAAATGTATGGGCATATACTTTTGTTCTAGTACCAGTTTTAAGTTCTTTGATCATTATCAGCAGCACCATAGTGATTCTTATATTAGGATGCACTATTGATCAGTGAGGATGGAGCATCAGTTTGCTAATTGAAGGATACCCAAGTAGTAGTACCATCAATAAACCAAGTAGGCCTCTTAGCATGATCTCTATGCATCATCTATAATTAACAATATGTGCATCATGAATTAATAAGATTTATTTGTTAACTAACTAGCATGCCTTACACGTAACAATAGTTCAAATGTTTATGTAATGATTCCTTAATACATGGATAGCTAAAGTTGTTTTTTTCCAATATCTTTGAGCCTATTTGGTACTTTTCATTATTTTTGTTTCTTTAGGATTAGTCCAACTAGTATCACACATTTAACAACATTTAGGGAGCGATGTAAATTAATTTTTATTAAGCATAATAATTAATTTTTATTAGGTTATCAATATGTATTTGATTTCTCGTAAGTCATTAAAAGAAAAAATCATATCAAAATCTATGACTTTCAATAAATTAAACTAACAGCAAAATTATTTAAACAAATCAAATTTCACAATTTAAAACACGATCACCGCTTATTCAACCTAATACGTGTCATAAATTTATAAAAAACAATCATTCAATTCATATATGCTTTAACTAGAGTGGTGTGTTGCCCGCATGAGTTATCTTTAAAGATTTTTTTACTATCAATATTGTTTCATTAAGCCACTTCTTTTTCTTTTTTTCCATTTCTTTAAGCCATCAAACTATTAATTTTTAATCAATTAAATTTTTTTAGCTGATCAAATAATTAACTTTTTTTAGTTGGTTCTTTCTCACCTTTCTAACAGAGAGAATTTTTTTTCCAAACAAAATTAATCTTTTTTTTACATCAGACTATTATTTATTTAACCAAATGTTTTTCTTTTTTTCCTGAACATTATCTTAAAGGGACAAAGTGAGAGGGACGAAGAGGAGAAATGGTCAGAACCCAGCGTATACGGGGGGACGACGTGGCAGTGGCAATTGGGCTTCCACTAGACTCCACATGGAAAGCTGAATGTTAACCATATGGATCCACGCAGAAGACTTGCTGTCAATGACAGCCCAAAATACCATCAACGAAGTGAAGTGAGATGGCATTTGGAATCTTAAGTTCGGTGAGAAAAGGACTTCCCAGCCACCACCAGCCTTCTAGTTTTGATAAACTATAGTCCATTGCTTTTGTTTTTCGGATTGATGTTAAAAAAAGCAAAAAAAATAGTGCAAATCTGATAACTGGCCTGCAAAGGACAGTGTTATAAAACCTGTTTCCTCTTGACCAATTATGTGACGCTTGATTCATCATATCAATTCCTTTTAATTTTTAATTCTTTCTTACCATCAATGCTTGCCTATTTTGAGAGGATAATTATGTAGATACTTATTATTTATATAACTTAAAGGATGGCTATATCAAACATAATTAATTGTATGCAATGAGAAAGGCTGCTTATTAGATAAACTTTAAGGGTTTGCTTGGATTTTATTATTATTATATCGGTATGATTTCGAGATAGTGCTTAGGACCTCTTGTTTCATTTAACATTGAGTTTAGACAAGTGACACCTACTTGTAATTAGTATACAAAATATTGGTATATATCAAGCCCTTAATCTTATTGCAATTAATGTATGAACTTTTGATGGATTGTCATTAGAGGGGTCATCATAATGAGTCCTAATAGATATAAATGCTCAAATGTGTACATTCTTCAATACACCTGAATCTTCACTAATTTTGTGAAAATTTGCAACATATAATTACATATAAGAAGCTATGGTTGAGGCACAAAAGGGTGCCACTTATAATACCTTTTGGTTATGTAGTCTTTTATCGTGTAGAATAATTAATGGATAGTTTCACTATTTTTTATGATTAATATCATTTAATTGTGTATAACTATACTATCTTCAATTGAAGATCGTAATACATTGAAGGTTTTTCCATATCTTACGTCTTGATTCGTTAACTGATCATGATAACGATGTGGACATATATACTATGGAAGAATGGAAAGGAGGGAGGAGGGGATAAGATAATTGACACTAGTGAGAACACATATTGCGGTTCGCAGAGCACCATGTAGCCCATTTGCCCATTTGATAAAAATATTGGACAAAGTGAGAGGGGACCAAGTGACTTACATAACAAATGGACCCAACGTTGCACGGACAAGAGGAGAAATGGGCAGAACCCAGCGTGTACGGGGGGAACGACGAGGCAATTGGGATTCCACTAGGGTCCACACAGAAAGCTGAATGATAACCACGAGTCCAAGTTATTAAAATAAAGCTTCTAATTGTATTGGATTAATTGTACTATAATATAAAACACAGCACTTGAAGCTTCCCAGATGGCTCATGGACAGACTTGAAGCTTCAGCACGTTGAAATTTTCCATGAATTTAGAGGCTCCTGATCCGTGTCCTACACGGCTTCCAATCCATGCAGGAAACGTTGGAGTTGTTATCGCTTTAAGAATATACCTGTAACTCTAAAAGTGGGACAAATTGAGAGGGAACGAAGTGACTTATACATAACAAATGGCCCCAACATTGCACCGGACAAGAGGAGAAATGGGCAGAACCCAGTATGTACGGGGGGAACGACGAGGCAATTGGGCTTCCACTAGGGTCCACAGAGAGCTGAATGTTAACCACGAGTCCAAGTTATTAAAATAAAGCTTCTAATTGTATTGGATTAATTGTACTTATAATATAAACACAGCACTTGAAGCTTCCCAGATGGCCCGCGAACAGACTTGAAGCTTCAGCACATTGAAATTTTCCATGAATTTAGAGGCTCCCGATCCGTGTCCTACACGGCTTCCAATCCGTGCAGGAAATGTTGGATTCATTATCGCTTTAAGAATATACATGTAACTCTAAAAGTGGAACAAAGTGAGAGGGGACGAAGTGACTTATACATAACAAATGGCCCAAATTGCAGCGGACAAGAGGAGAAATGGGCAGAACCCAGCGTGTACGGGAGGAACGACGAGGCAATTGGGCTTCACTAGGGTCTACACAGAAAGCTGAATGTTAACCACAAGTCCAAGTAATTAAAATAAAGCTTCTAATTGTATTGGATTAATTGTACTTATAATATAAAACACAGCACTTGAAGCTTCCCAGATGGCCAGCGGACAGACTTGAAGCTTCAGTACGTTGAAATTTTCCATGAATTTAGAGGCCCCCTATCCGTGTCCTACACGGCTTCCAATCCATGCAGGAAACGTTGGAGTCGTTATCGCTTTAAGAATATACCTGTAACTCTAAAAGTGGGACAAAGTGAGAGGTGACGAAGTGACTTATACATAACAAATGGCCCAAACGTTGCACCAGACAAAGGAGAAATGGGCAGAACCTAGCGTGTATGGGTAGAACGATGAGGCAATTGGGCTTCCACTAGGGTCCACACAGAAAGCTAATGTTAACCACAAGTCCAAGTTATTAAAATCAAGCTTCTAATTGTATTGGATTAATTGTACTTATAATATAAAACACAGCACTTGAAGCTTCCCAATGGCCCGCGGACAGACTTGAAGCTTTAGCACGTTGAAATTTTCCATGAATTTAGAGGCCCCTGATCCATGTCCTACACGGCTTCCAATCCGTGCAGGAAATGTTGGAGTTGTTATCGCTTTAAGAATGTACCTGTAACTCTAAAAGTGGGACAAAGTGAGAGGGGACAAAGTGACTTATACATAACAAATGGCCCCAACGTTGCACCGGACAAGAGGAGAAATGGGCAGAACCCAGCGTGTACGGGGGGAACGACGAGGCAATTGGGCTTCCACTAGGGTCCACACAAAAGCTGAATGTTAACCACGAGTCCAAGTTTTAAAATAAAGCTTCTAATTGTATTGAATTAATTGTACTTATAATATAAAACACAGCACTTGAAGCTTCCCAAAAGCCTGTGGACAGACTTGAAGCTTCAGCACGTTGAAATTTTCCATGAATTTAGAGGCCCCCGATCCGTGTCCTACATGGCTTCCTATCCGTGCAGGAAACGTTGGAGTCGTTACGCTTTAAGAATATACCTGTAACTCTAAAAGTGGGACAAAGTGAGAGGGGACGAAGTGACTTATACATAACAAATGGCCCCAACGTTGCACCGGACAAGAGGAGAAATGAGAACCCAGCGTGTACGGGGGGAACACGAGGCAATTGGGCTTCTACTAGGTCCACACAGAAAGCTGAATGTTAACCACGAGTCCAAGTTATTAAAATAAAGCTTCTAATTGTATTGGATTAATTGTACTTATAATATAAAACAGCACTTGAAGCTTCCCAGATGGCCCGTGGACAGACTTGAAGCTTCAGCACGTTGAAATTTTCCATGAATTTAGAGGCCCCCTATCCGTGTCCTACACGGCTTCCAATCCGTGCAGGAAACGTTGGAGTCGTTATCGCTTAAGAATATACCTATAACTCTAAAAGTGGGACAAAGTGATAGGGGACGATGTGACTTATACATAACAAATGGCCCCAACGTTGCACCGGACAAGAGGAGAAATGGGCAGAACCCAGCGTGTACGGGGGGAACGACGAGGCAACTGGGCTTCCACTAGGGTCTACACAGAAAGCTGAATGTTAACCACAAGTCCAAGTTATTCAAATAAAGCTTCTAATTGTATTGGATTAATTGTACTTATAATATAAACACAGCACTTGAAGCTTCCCGGATGGCCCGTGGACAGAATTGAAGCTTCAGCACATTGAAATTTTCCATGAATTTAGAGGCCCCCGATCAGTGTCCTACACGGCTTCCAATCCATGCAGGAAATGTGGAGTCATTATCGCTTTAAGAATATACCTGTAACTCTAAAAGTGGGACAAAGTGAGAGGGGACGAAGTGACTTATACATAACAAATGGCCCCAACGTTGCACCAGACAAGAGGAGAAATGGGCAGAACCCAACATGTACGGGGAGGAACGACGAGGCAATTGGGCTTCCACTAGGGTCTACACAGAAAGCTGAATGTTAACCACAAGTCCAAGTTATTAAAATAAAGCTTCTAATTGTATTGGATTAATTGTACTTATAATATAAAACACAGCACTTGAAGCTTCCCAGATGGCCGGCGGACAGACCTGAAGCTTCAGCACGTTGAAATTTTCCATGAATTTAGAGGCCCCGATCCGTGTCCTACACGACTTCCAATCCATGCAGGAAACGTTGGAGTCGTTATGCTTTAAGAATGTACCTGTAACTCTAAAAGTGGGACAAAGTGAGAGGGGACGAAGTGACTTATACATAACAAATGGCCCCAACGTTGCACCGGACAAGAGGATAAATGGGCAGAACCCAGCGTGTACGGGGAGAACGACGAGGCAATTGGGCTTCCACTAGGGTCTACACAGAAAGCTGAATGTTAACCACAAGTCCAAGTTATTAAAATAAAGCTTATAATTGTATTGGATTAATTGTACTTATAATATAAAACACAGCACTTGAAGCTTCCCAGATGGCCCGCTGACATACTTGAAGCTTCAACACGTTGAAATTTTCCATGAATTTTGAGGCCCCGATCCGTGTCCTACATGGCTTCCAATCCGTGCAGGAAATGTTGGAGTCATTATCGCTTTAAGAATATACCTGTAACTCTAAAAGTGGGACAAAGTGAGAGGGGACGAAGTGACTAATACATAACAAATGGCCCCAACGTTGCACTGAAGAAGAGGAGAAATGGGCATAACCCAGTGTGTACGGGGGAACGACGAGGCAATTGGGCTTCCACTAGGGTCCACACAGACTGCTGAATGTTAACCACGAGTCCAAGTTATTAAAATAAAGCTTCTAATTGTATTGGTTTAATTGTACTTATAATATAAAACATAGTACTTGAAGCTTCCCAGATGGCCCGCGGACAGACTTGAAGCTTTAGCACATTGAAATTTTCCATGAATTTAGAGGCCCCCTATCCGTGTCCTACACGGCTTACAATCTATGCAGGAAACGTTGGAGTCATTATCGCTTTAAGAATATACCTGTAACTCTAAAAGTGGGACAAAGTGAGAGGGGACGAAGTGACTTTTACATAACAAATGGCCCCAACGTTGCACCGACAAGAGGAGAAATGGGCAGAACCCAGCGTGTACGGGGAACGATGAGGCATTTGGGCTTCCACTAGGGTCCACACAAAAAGCTGAATGTTAACCACGAGTCTAAGTTATTAAAATAAAGCTTCTAATTGTATTGGATTAATTGTACTTATAATATAAAACATAGACTTGAAGCTTCCTAGATGGCCCTCGGATAGACTTGAAGCTTCAGCACGTTGAAATTTTTCATGAATTTAGAGGCCCTGATCCGTGTCCTACACGTAAGGGTGCAACTCGGGCTCATGAAATTCGAGTTTTTCTCAACATTAACCATAACCCTATTTGTAAAATGTCAACCCTAACCCTATTTGTAAAACCTTAACCCTAACCCTATTTTTAAAAATCGGGTTCGAGTTGAGTTTCGGATTGAAATTCGGGTTGATGAGAAAAAAATACTTTTTTCAAAGTAAATAAACACCGAATTATGGATTCCAAAGAGAAAAAATAAACTCCTTGCCGAACACATAAGCTGGACTCGGGGCTTTAACTTTGTATTAAAAAAAAGTCTTACCTGAAACAAAGAAGAGGAGGAGGTGCTGTAAACAAAGAAGAGGAGGCGGGAAGTGAAACGAAATATGCGGGTAGTCCGCCTTTATGCTTGTCCTTTTCCTCGCCTACGATCGACGGCCTTGCCCTCCTTCTCATGTTGGCTCTTGTCTAATCCGATTGGTTTTTCAATGCCCCCAAAAATCTAGTGCCGATAAGCTACCCACGTTCGGGTAACCCTCGGGTTCGATTATCTTGGGTTTGGGTTGCGGTCAACCCTAATCCGGGTCAATTGCAAATCGGGCCAGGTTAAACCCGGGTCTTTTGGGTTGGGTTGGACAAACATGAGTTTAAACATTGTAGAAATTGGGTTCGACGGACCGAATTCGAATTGAACCCGACCCATGTTGCACCCCTACCTACTCGGCTTCCAATCCGTGCAGGAAACACACACACTCCTTGTTACAAGTATCTTTAGACCTTTTTTTTTCTCTGGTGGCAAAAATATAAATATTGGATGCATTAATCAATTGACATAGATCTATTCTCTTTTATGGTAAATACTTTGGCATCACTTATCTCATCAAGCTTGTTGCTAGCTCTATTATAGTTTTGACGGACTAATGTAACTCTATATTATATTATTATCTTGAGTGATGTAGCTATGATATTTGGATGTTGCGCTATATAAAAGAAATAATCAATTATAGATCCTTGAATATCATCAAAGCACAAACAAACTATGAAATGTATGGGCATATACTTCTGTTCTAGTACCAGTTTTAAGTTCTTTGATCATTATCAGCAGCACCATAGTGACTCTTATATTAGGATGCACTATTGATCAGTGAGGATGGAGCATCAGTTTGCGAATTGAAGGATACCCAAGTAGTAGTACCATCAATAAACCAAGTAGGCCTCTTAGCATGATCTCTATGCATCATCTATAATTAACAACATGTGCAGCATGAATTAACAATATTTATTTGTTAACTAACTAACATGGCTTATACGTAACAATAGTTCAAATGTTTATGTGATGATTCCTTAATACATGGATAGCTAAAGTTATTCTTTTCCAATATCTTTGAGCTGTTTGGTACTTTTTATTATTTTGTTTCTTTAGGAATTAGTCACTAGTATCACATTTAACAACATTTAGGAAGCGATGTAAATTAATTTTATTAAGCATAAATAATTTATTTTTATTAGGTTATCAATATGTATTTGATTTCTCACAAGTCATAAAAGAAAAAAAACATATAAAAATCTATGACTTTCAATAAATTAAACCTAACAGCAAAATTATTTAAACAAATCAAGTTTCATAATTCAAAACACAATCACTTATTCAACCTAATACATGTAACATAATTTAAAACACGATCACTACTTATTCAACCTAATACTTGTCACAAATTTATATAAAAAAAAATTTATTCAAATTCATATATGCTTTAACTAGAGTGGTGTGTTGCCTGCATGAGTTATCTTTAAAGATTGCTTTTACTATCAATATTGTTTCATTAAGCCACTTCTTTTTTTTTTTTCCATTTCTATAAGCCATCAAACTATATTTTTTAATCAATTAAATTTTTTTAGCTGATCAAATAATTATTTTTTTTAGTTGGTTCTTTCTCACTTTTCTAACAGAGAATATTTTTTCCAAACAAAAATTAATCTTTTTTTACATCAGACTATTATTTTTTTAACCAAATGTTTTTCTTTTTTTCCTATGTTGAACATTATTCTTAAAGGGACAAAGTGAGAGGGGACAAAGAGGAGAAATGGGCAGAAACCAGCGTATACGCGGGGGGGGACGTGGCAATTGGGCTTCCACTAGACACCACACAGAAAGCTAACCATGGGTCGAAGTTATTAAGACACCTAGCGTCTAGACGAGGCAATTGGGTTCCCCACGGATCCTCGCAGAAGACTTGCTGTCAGTGACAGCCCAAAATACCATCAACGAAGTGAAGTGAGATGGCATTTGGAATCTTGAAGTTCGGTGGGAAAAGGACTTCCCAGCCACCACCAGCCTTCTAGTTTTGTTAAACTGTAGTCCATTGCTTTTGTTTTTCAGATTGATGTTAAAAAAAAAAAAAGCAAAAAAAAAAAAAAATTAGTGCAAATCTAATGACCGGCCTCCAAAGGACAGAGTTATAAAATATGTTTCCTGTGGAACAATTATGTGACGCTTGATTCATCATATCAATTCCTTTTAATTTTTAATTCTTTCTTACCATCAATGATTGCCTATTTTGAGAGGATAATTATGTAGATACTTATTATTTATATAACTTAAAAGGATGGCTATATCAAACATGAAGTTAATTATATGCAATGAGAAAGGCTGCTTATTAGATAAACTTTATGGGTTTGGTTGGATTTTATTATTATTATTATATCGATATGATTTCGAGATAGTGCTCAGGACCTCTTGTTTCATTTAACATCGAGTTTAGACATTTGTAATTAGTATACCAAATATTGGTATATATCAAGCCCTTAATCTTATTGCAATTAATGTATGAGCTTTCGATGGATTGTCAATAGAGGAGGTCATCATAATGAGTCCTAATAGATATAAATACTCAAATATGTACATTCTTTAATACACCTGAATCTTCACTTTTGTGAAAATTTGCAACATATAATTACACATAAGCAGCTATGGTTGAGGCACAAAAGGGTGCAGCTTATAATACCTTCTAGTCATGTAAGTCTTTTCTATTGTGTAGAACAATTAATTGATATATAGTTTCTCTATTTTTTATGATCAATATCATTTAATTGTGTATAACTATACTATCTTCAATTGGAGATGGTAATATATTGAACGTTTTTCCATTCTTACGTCTTGGCTGGTTAACTAATCATGATCGGCTTAACGATGTGGACATATATACTGTGGAAGAATGGAAAGGAGGGAGGGAGGGATAAGATAATTGACACTAGTAAGAACACATATTGTGGTTCGTAGAGCACCATGTGGCTCCATTTGCCCATTTGAATGATCTCTTGATGGGCCAAAAATATCCATATGTGATTGGCTATTGACCATCAACGTTCAGCTTTTAAAATTATTAGGTACCATAAAATTATTTAGTAAAGGATATAAAAAATAGCAACCATTGCTAAAGATAAGAATAAAAGAAAAAAAATAAAGTAGTAACCTAATAATTTTTTTAAAAAAAAAGTACTTTTAATAGGATAATTATCATCCTTTCAATTGGACTAACCATTCTTTGGAATAAAATTTTGTTATCTTCTTGAAAAAAGTAAATATGAGAAAGGATTAAAAAATTTATCTTTCTACTAATTATTCGGTGTGTCAAATACAGCTTAAAAGGATGAAGAGGGGAAAGGCTTGAGTGGATAGCAAAGATACATTCGAGAGGAAGTTGGCTGGTTGATCTCAAGATTTATGGTTTTATTTATTATTGACTTTATCCTTACTGTCCTTAAACCTAGCTGGGTGAGAATAACTTTTTTTTTCTTAAAAAAAAAACTGAAATCTATGAATCTAGAAGGTGGAATGCCATCAAAACTATCCCATAGCAATGCATGAACAGGATTTGGGTCAATTTAGGTGCATTAAGTTATTGACTAAGATTTAGAACTTAAAGTAAGGCTCCTAATTTTATTGTATTGAATTTGCTTATAAGATAAAGCATATCTAACATTATTGTTACCCTAGTAGGTTCTTTTGAATATCTCTAAAAAAATAAAGTTTTAATTTCAAACCTGAGATGATAATAGTATATACATAGATAAACACATAGACACACACTCCTTGTTAGAAGTATCTATCAACTTTATTTTTATAACGGCAAAAATATTAACATTAGCAAAAAATGAGATATAAAAGATAGTGATGGCTCTCTTCTTTTTCTCTCCTTACTAATCTACATCGAGTCTTGCCATGCACTATATAAAAGAAATGGTCAATTATAGATCCTTGAATATCAGCAAAGCACAAACAAACTATGAAATGTATGGGCGCAACCAACATTTATTCATTGATCATTAACAGCAACGCCATTGTGATTCTTATATTAGGATGCGCTATTGATCAGTCTGGATGGAGTATCAGTTAGCTAATTGAAGGGTACCCAAGTAGTACTACCATCAATAAACCAAGTAGGCCTCTTAGCATGATCTCTATGCATCATCTATAATTAACAGCATGCGCATAATGAATTAACAAGATTTATTTGTTAACTAACTAGCATGGCTTACACGTAACAATAGTTCAAATGTTTATGTGATGATTCCTTAATACATGAATAGTTAAAGTTATTCTTTCCCAATATATTTGAGCATGTTTGGTACTTTTTATTATTTTTGTTTCTTTAGGAATTAGTTACACTAGTATCACACATTTAACAACATTTAGGAAGCGATGTAAATTAAATTTTATTAAGCATAAATAATTTATTTTTATTAGGTTATCAATATGTATTTGATTTCTCACAAGTCACTAAAAGAAAAAAAAGCAATATAAAAATCTATGACTTTCAATAAAATAAACCTAACAGCAAAATTATTTAAACAAATCAAGTTTCGTAATTCAAAACACGATCACTGCCTATTCAACCTAATACATGTAACAAATTTATAAAAAAAATCATTCAAATTCATATATGCTTTAACTAGAGTGGTGTGTTGCCTATATGAGTTATCTTTATAGATTATTTTTACCGTCAATATTGTTTCATTAAGCCACTTCTTTTTCTTTTTTTCCATTTCTTTAAGCCATCAAACTATTATTTTTTAATCAATTAATTTTTTTTAGCTGATCAAATAATTAACACTTTTTTAGTTGGTTCTTTCTCTCTTTTCTAGCAGAGAAATTTTTTTCCAAACAAAACTTAATTTTTTTACATCAGACTATTATTTTTTAACCAAATGTTTTTCTTTTTTTTCCTATGGTGAACACCCATTAATTTTTTCGGTTAGAATTCTTTTTTTTAACATCAAAATATTAAAGAAAGACTCAACTTTTTTTTTTTTTTTTACAGCCGGGCGATCACACCACTCTGGCGCGAGTCAAACCCGAAGCATCTGAGAACAAAATTTGCTGTAGTAATACAGGACAAGGTATCCCAGGATGCCAAATCCATCGACCAGGACTGCGAGCAACAGCAGAAGCAACATAATCGGCCGCAGCATTGGCTTCCCGATAGCTGTGCTGAATCTGAAAAGTAGTAGTAAACTGAAGAGTGACTGAAATGTCTCTAATCAGAGGATTACGGCAAGAATAGGAGTCCCCCTCCCGCTTAATCCATCTGATAATCGTAATTGAGTCACCCTCAATAATCAGCCGTCGAAAGCCCAATTGCTGAACAGCATGTGTGATACCAGCCCATGCTGCCTGAAGCTCAGCCATAGGAACCGAAATGTCGATTGAGCTATGGCCGCCAGCTGCTAGCAACTGCCCATTCGACCCTCGGATGACAAAACCTGATCCAGCAGAACGATCAGAGACAGAACCGTCAAAGTTCACTTTGACATAACCCGGAGGAGGGGACACCCAAGATATAAAACCATGGAACGGTTCGCTGCCAAAGCAGCAGGGGGGTCCCAGAGGCCAGGTCCGTCAGTGTGAACAGTAAGGTGACAGCGAGTGTACTCCCTTGCGTGAGAGAGAGCACGATGGATGATCGCCTGAGGAGAGACCGTCTCCTCCGCAAAGACAATCTTATTCCTTGTCAACCATATATGATAAGCAACATAGGCCGATAATACACTCTGAGAATAAGATCCGTACTGATAAGGTGACCGAAGAGCATTCAGGAATGAAAGCCTGATAGGACCATCCTCCAGCATCCATGGGATAAAATGGATCATCTTCCATATCTGAGATGCACGAGAACATAAGAATAGAACATGGTCAATAGATTCAACCTGCATCCCACATATCGGACAGAGAGGTAATATGGAGAGGCCCTGACCAGCCCGAAGAGAGCAAGTAGGTAAGCGATCCCACTTGATCTTTCATAAGAATAGCTGAATTCTTGGATGAACAGGCAGTCTCCATATCCAAGCAACATCACTAAGACCAACGACCTGAGAACGGAAGCAGGCCACCAAATCTCTAGTAGGAGCACAAGGGAGACAGGATCGGTGCCACAGCCTGTGATCCGGCCCTGCAGAAATAGGAAGAGGCATGGCCAGAATCCGATGAGCAAGCTCCGATCCGAATAATCGAAGAACCATGGAAGTGTTCCAAGCAGCACTCTCTTGACTGATCAGAGAGGAGACACACAATGTGGAATCAACTTCAGAGCTTATAAAGGTCGGCCATCGAGATAATGAAAGATCAGCTATCCAAGAGTCCTGGACGACATCAACTGATCTTCCATCCCCTATCATCCAGTGAATATCAGTAATGACTGTCGGGGCGGCCCGGCAGATGGCACGCCATAAGTAGGAGCAACCACGAGGGATGCTAACTTCAACACCCGGAGACCAACCACCATATCTGCCCCGCATGACAGTACTCCATAAACTGTGAGGGTCCAGCAGGAATTTGGAAGCATGCCTAGCAATAATAGCTTCGCGATGGAGCACCAGGGATTGAATCCCCAACCCTCCCTCACTTATTGACAGACAGACCATATCCCAGGCCAATAGATGAATACCATGACCTCCCTGCATAGATGCCCACAAGAAATTTCGAAACCGTCTCTCAAGCCTACGAAGAAAGATAGTCGGGATCATAGCATTGGATAACAGATAGATAGGGAGTGATGTAAGAATAGAACGGATTAAAGTGATACGTCCCATCATAGAAAGGCCCGACACCTGCCACTGATCCAACCTAGCAGAGATTCGACGCTCAAGGTCCCCAAAGTCCTGCTGCGTGGGCCGACGTCCCGTAAGAGGGGTTCCAAGGTAGGTCAGTCGATCTGAAACTGTCGAGATCCCTAACATCCGAGAAATAGCGGCGCAACAGCGGGGGGAGACCGATGGGCTGAAACAGAGGATAGATTTCTGTAAGTTGATCCGTTGACCCGATGCCCGACAATAAGCCTGAATAATGGCCGAATAGGTGGATGCATTCTGAACTGAAGCTGGACTAAGTAGGATGCAGTCGTCAGCGAAGAGAAGGTGGGTTAGAGGAGGTCCATGAGGCCCTGGCATGTAAGGTTGTAAAAGAGATTCTCCAACCGCCAGATTAAGAGCACGAGACAGGTCGTCGGCGCACAGAACAAACAGAAATAGAGAGAGAGGACATCCTTGTCGGAGACCAACAGTAGAGGGAAAAAACTCAGTCGAACTACCATTAATGATGATAGAAAAGGTGGCCCTTGGACACAAGCCATGATCCACTCAATATAAAGATTTGGAAGGATGTGGGGGAGGATAAGGCAAAGTGGCTCATGATTGGGAGCATGGTGCTGTGGTTCCCAGAGTGCCATGTGACTCCATTTGCGAGTTTCAATGGTCATCAGGTGGCTCCATTTTGAACGTTTCAATGGTCTATGGAGAGACTTGGAACTTCATTGTGCTATAATCTTTCTTGAATTTATAGGCTTCCATGTAGGTAGGGCTGAAAATGGATCGGATAAACTTTGATATTTGTATTCGAATCATATCAGATTCGGATATTTATTTTATAGTTTAATCGGATTCAAATACGAATTCGAATATTTAATTCAAAAATTAATCGGATACAAATACAAATATAAATTTATATATATTTTTAAATATGGATACGGATATCCATTTTATTATAAATATTCGGTTAATATTTTGAAACAAAAGTTACAAAACCCGTCGGGCGCCGGGCGACAGCTATTTTTTAAGTAAAAAATTAAAATCAAAATGCCGCGTGATCGACATGTCGCGTATGGTTGGCAGAAGGGAAGCCGCTCCCGTTTCTTCTTTCGTTCGGTTTTTTTTGGCACAGGCGCACAGCCCGCTCCCTTCCCACTTCTAGACTCCCTTCCCACATCCAAACTTCCTGGCAGCAAGGAGCGATCCATCGGACCATCACGGAGGCAGCGAAGGAGACGGTGCCACAGCCACGATGGTCGAGGAGGAGCGATCCATCGCGGAGAGCAACCGATATGATCTGTTCCTCCCTGGACTTCGGCAGTTCGGCTCGGTCCATCGGTCGTCATCAAGTAAGCTTCTTTCCTTCCACCTCTTCTCTTTGCTCTGTTCTGAGGTTGCCCAGGGGAAGCCTGGAAGGGCGAGGGATGGGTCCATGGTGGCCATGGCCGATGGCGAGGCCGGAGGCGGAGAGCAACCGGTCTTGATCTTGGTTCGGGCCCAGCGGCGTGCTCGCGCCTCGCCGGGCCTGAACGGCGGTTGGTGACCTCCACCGGTGCCGGACGTGCGTCCGGTGGAGGTTCGGCCGGCCGCACGGCTGGCACTGTAACAAGCCGCAGCAAGGAGAAAGAGAGAAAGAGAGAGAAAAAGAGAGAGAGAGTGGGGGGGAGTCCGGCCGCGGCGGCGGCCGGCTCCTGGCCGGTCAACAGCGGCCGGGCCACCCCGGTGTGTGGCTGACGACGGCCGGGCTACCCCGGTGTGTGGCCGGCGGTGGTCCTGGCCGTCGGCTCGATTGTTCCACTATTTCGGGTGAAACAGGGGAGCAACAGGGAGAATGGAGAAGAGAGAAATGGGCCGAAGACATTGATTTTGGGCCTATCTAAAGATGAGAAGACTCAGGCTCAGCACTACATGAAGACAAACTTGCTGGACCTTATATCCGTATTCAAACTGTTCAAAGAACCAATAAAAAAATGCCGAAGCCTTGGGCAAACTACGTATATGCAAGAGATTAGGTTGGACCATCTGGCCAGTGGCCTACTTGGACAATTTGTTGAGTTCAAACAATGGTTGGGTTTAGTGTTATGAAGAGGTCAATTGGCTCGGATGAGATCAAGTTGTCTCGGATCTAATCAAGTTGTGTTGACCCAAAATGATTTGTAAATCAATCGTATGAGAAACTAGCATTATGAATTTTTTGATGCCACTATGCTCAACTGCTTCAATCCACCTCATCCAATTCCACTGCTAAGCCCAAACTATGGTTGCATTAGACAACGATAAATGTATCATGTACATTGGCTTGAATGTGACTCTTGCATTGCTATATTTTCGACATCATAGCCTTTGTGTTTTATTTTTATTTTTATTTTTGGTGTTACAATGTATTTTATCATAACATTTGCCTTTTCATTGTTGATTCTTTTAGAGGTTAATTTTCTCGGTGTGATCATGGATTTTCTTATTATATATTTTATTTTTTATATTTTAAATGCAGTTGTTATATATCATGTCTTCTAGTGGAACTATTGAAGATGCAAATAGCAAATCAGTTGAGCCTACAAATCAAACAAAGAGAAAAGACAAGAAAAAGCTAACATCTAAAATTTGGGATGATTTTACAAAGTATGAATTAGAAAAGAAAGTTGATGAAAAAATTTTAAAACAGAAGAAGCAAGATGTAATCACTGCAAAAGAATATTTAATGGAGCTAGTAGGTTGGGGACAAACATTTGAAAAATTATCTTGATAAGTGCCATCATTTTTGAAGAATACTAATGTCAAAGGCCAACTAATATTACAAACATCATTGCAAAAAGAGGATGCACTTGTTCTTTGAGTACCTATATATATGATGGAGATGTTAGTCGTAAGAAGCTTATACGGATGTTTGTTATGCATGAATACCCATTTGCTATGGTTGAGCAGGAAGGATTTATTGATTTTATTAAGTCTTTAAGACCATCTTTTGAATTAAAGAGTCGCATAACCCTTAGAAAAGGAATTATGGAAACATATTTAGAGGAAAAGAAAAAATTTTATGATATGTTTGGTCTACTTTCATGTCGAATAAGTGAAACTATGGATTTGTGGACTTTTAGACAAAACAAGTTTATTTTATGTGTGACAGCACATTTCATTGATGATGATTGGAATTTGAAAAAAAAATAATTAATTTTATGCATATGGGAGGAAGACATACTGGAGTCAATTTGTGTAATACATTTATCAAAAATATGATTGATTGGAACATTGATCGTAAGTTATTTATATTAACATTGGATAATGATCGTGCCAATGATGTGTGTGTCAGAGAAATTATGGATAGGCTTCAAGGAACACTTGTATGTAATGGCCAGTTCTTTCATGTGAGATGTGCTGCATATATTATTAATTTAGTTATGCAGGATGGACTAAAAAAAATTAATATGGTAATTGAAAATATCAGAGAAATGGTGAAGATTGTTCGAAGCTCTCCACTACAGTTAGAGGAGTTTGAAAAGAGGGCTAAAGAATGTAATTTGGATACACGTAGAGGTCAATTGATGTCCCAACATGTGGAACTCTATGTACATGATGCTAAGGGATGCTTATTATTATAAAGAGGCTTTTAAAAGATTGCAGTGTCTTGATCCATACAAATATGATATATGCCCAACAAATGATAATTGGATAGAGGTAAAAACATTTTGTCAAGCTTTGAAAAACTTCTATAACATCACTGAGCTCCTTTCAGGCACAATATATCCAACTGCAAATCTCTTTTTTCAAGAATTTTATGAAATTCAATTGCAAATTATTGAATGATGTACAAATCCTAAGGATTAACTTTTTCTCTTTATGGCATTATCAATGAAAGAGAAGTTTGACAAATATTGGCAACAATCTAATCTTATGCTAGCAGTGGGTTCATTCTTAGATCCTCGTTACAAAATGAAGATGGTAGAATTTTATTACTCACAGATTTACTCTTTAAATGGAGAAAAAGATGCCAGTGATGTTCAAAATGTTATTCGAAACCTTTATAGTGAGTATGAAAAAAAATTTCTTCATTTTCTATTCCAATTACTCATGATATTGGTTCATCGAGAGATAGCGGATATATTTTTGATGAGTTTGATGAGATGGAAGGAAGAAAAAAAAAGTTTGCACAATTTATGAAGAAGAATGCACAACAACAACAAATTAGAATAGATTTGGATATATATATGGAGGAATCTATTTGGCCATAGGTTGAAGGTGATGCTTTTGATATTTTAGGCTGATGAAAATCTAATGGTCCAAAGTATCCTATCTTATCTCGGATTGAAAGAGATATTTTGGCAATTCCAGTATCTACTGTAGCTTTAGAATCAGTTTAGTACAGGTGGATGAGTGATAGATGCATTTCGAAGTTCATTAGATCCTAATATTGTTGAAGCTGTGATTTATCTTCAAGATGGCTGAGATCTGAGAAAAAAGTAAGTTATTGCATTTTATATAATATTTTTATTAGATTTAACTTATTTATAATATTTTACTATTTTTTAAAATTTTGTTTCAGGTCATATTCCTTCCATTGTTCATGATCTCAATTCTCTGCTATGTTGGATAAGGTAAATGCAAATGATGTGTAGTTTTTTTAAAAATAAGTTATTATTTTTATTTATATATATTGAACTTTTGTACTAATATTATTATTTTTATTTTTATTTCAGGATGATTAAAGCATTAAATTTTTGAGCCTATTCAATTTAATTTGGCAATGATGATAGGGACTTCCAATTGTTTTGACACTCAATGTGTGGGCTGTGAAATCATGACTTGGAGGGCATTTCTAAATGCAACAGTTATGATTTGTGAAGCATATGTTTGACACTGAAATCATGACTTGGAGGGCATTTCTAAATGCAACCGTTGTGATTTGTGAAGCATATGTTTGACACTCTATCTGAGCCAAGGGCTTTGATGTTAGGCAGATTCATAGCATTTCCTGACTCGGATGCATGCAAATTGTAACCATCAGGAAATAACAACTGATAATGTCTTTTGAGCCAACTCAAACTATGTCCCTATATCTGATAAGTTACTAGCGTCCTAGAGGAGAAAGCTACAGCTTGTAACATGCTCTGTTGTTATGTTGATGAGCTCAAAGAGGGTTTCTACCCATGGATCGATCAGGTTAGTTATGATTAATATTTATTCATTTCCTTGATAAGGTTTGTGATATATTTTCAAGAATCATACGTCTTTGATCAGGTCTATGATATATTTTCAAAAATCATACTTCGTGGATGCTTGAAATTACTTATTTTAAGCCTAGCCCCTTGATATGATCATTTATATATTATAAAACTTGACCTTTGTCCTATGTTTTTGTTCCTTTGTGTTCTTCAGGTTGGTAATTGTTTGGGCACTTTGATCAAAACATTCAAGGCTTTTTTCCTGCCATTCTTTGATGAACTTGCTATGTACATAACACAATGTTGGTAAGTCCTACGAAACATGCTACTTGTATTTCTTAGTAGTACTCAAGAAAATATGCTTTACATTTTGCTTTTCCTGTTGTATTTATGCATTTTTTTGTATTAGTAAAATGCAAATTCTTATATATGTCTACATTTCCGTGAAAATTCTTGTCTCAATGCTTAATGATTTCCATCTCAAATATTTTAGGTCCTGTTACACTGTTGCTTCGTTGGATTTGTTGTGGATTTCAACTTCTTTCAAGTTTCTTAAGAGAACATTTATGTAGCTATATTCTTATTGCCTATGTTTTGCTCTTATGGTAGATAGTAGGGAGTTTAGTGGCTTCTTTAGTATTCCTCTATTTATTAATTCTTTCATAACTATTCATCATATAATACCATCATGAGATCATGAAAATTTCTATCTTCATATCCATATTCGTATCCATATATAATAAATATGGATATGCTTGATATCCGATTGGTATCCGTATCCGTATATAATATATGGATATACTGGATATCCGATTCATATCTGTATCCGTATATAATAAATATGGAGATACTTGATATCCGATTCGTATCCGTATCCGTTTAGAATAAATATGGATATAAATTTTAATATCCATTTAGTATTCGTATCCGTATTCGTATCCGTTAAAAAATATGGATACAAATATGGATATACTACTATCCGATCCGTTTTCAACCCTACGTGCAGGACACGGCTTCCAATCCATGGAAGACGCAACAAAAGCCCCCCTTCAACCTTTTATGTTCAAGATTGAAGAATCATTCTACATAGAATTCTATATCTGAATGTTCTGGATTGTGAGATTTTTTGGGTTAATGTCTCTAATTATTTCTATTGGAAAACTTTGGCTATTATGTATCATCCCTAGTGGCAGAGCTAACAATTTTTTAGCCATGACCAATATTTATATGTACGCGTGGCCAAGAGTTTGTTGACTCTACTGCCCAAATATAAAACGAATTTAGGAGATACATGTATGGCATCATATAATTTGAACACAAATCTATAGGATAAGACTTTGTGACTCATGAAGTACCCATTACATATTAATGGTAGAAGAGAAACCAGATAATCTGTTCTTTGCAACAAGAACTTGAGAATAAGGAAGAAGCCAAATAATTGGTTGAGATACAGGGTTCCATTGTATAAAAATGAAACTGATCTACAAAGTACTCTTAACCATTCACTAAACTCAAAGAAAGTCGCATTGTATAGTTTAATGAGAGAGCATGTGATAACATTCTAAGTTCATTAAGAGCAACTGTATCTTTAAGCCAGGAGGGCAATCTTTTGCTGAGATCATTCAGAAATTTAAAAAGGACGAAGTGCTTGCATGTTATTTTTTTTTAGAGAAAATATGCTTGAGTACCATCATAGGTAATTTCAAGTAGGTACTGAATGAGTATGATGAATTTATGCATGCAATAGTTTTGGACAAGTGCTATGTATGTGACTTTCATTCAAATGTATTTATTTCCTTTCTTCTGTCATTCTCTATTTCATTTCTGTCATGGTTTTCATCTCACATGCAATCATATGGGACAGCTGAACTTTCCAAAAGAAACAACTGGGTGACAATTGATCATAACAGAGTTTTCTTTCTATATAGCAGAAGATAAAATTGAGGAAGTCTCCACACCAAAAAAGAGAGAATGGAGATGCATGAACCTTGCAACACGAGCTTTAGGAACGTTTTTACTTCATTTTGAGCAATTGAATGTATCCATGATTTTGAACAGTCAGACAATTGGCTAGTGCCCTTGTAAATTAAAACCGAACCAACATCAACTACGCTAAACTTTTGCTCTTTTATACCGATTTGCAACTTTTGAATATAGAATACAGAATTTCTAATAGTAAAGATGCAATTAAATTAACTTTGTTTGGTCTTCTCAAGTATAATTTATTATTATTATATTGGTATGCTTTTGAGGTAGTGCCTAGGGCCACTTGTTTCATTTAACACCGAGTTTAGGCAAGTGACACCTACTTGTAATTAGTACACCAAATATTGGTATGAAGCTCTTAATCTTATTACAATTGATGTATGACCTTTTGATGGATTTTCATTGGAAGGGGCCATCATAATGATTCCTAATAGATATAAATGTGCACATTCTTCAACACATGAATCTTAACTTTTGTGGAAATTTACAATATATAATTATACATAAGCAAGCTATAGTTGAGGAATAAAAGGGTGCCGCTTATAATAGCTTCAAGTTATATAAGTCTTTTCTATCATGTAGAACAATTAATAGATAGTTTCTCTATTTTTTTATGATCAATATCATTAATTAATTGTGATAATTATACTATCTTCAATTGGAAATAGTAATACGTTTTTCCATATCTCATGTCTTGACTCGTTAACTGATTGTGATTGACTCAATGATGTGGACATATAAAGTGCGAAAGAATGGGAAGGAGGGAGGGAGGGGATAAGATAATTGACACCAGTGAGAACACATATTATGGTTCACAAAGCGCCATGTGGCTCCATTTGCTCATTTGAATTATCTCTTGACGGATCAAAAACTTCCATGAGTGGTTGATTGTTGACCATCAACGTTTAGCTTTTTAAATTATTAGGTACCATAAAAATTATTTAGTAAAGAATATAATAACAAATCAGACAGAATAATTATATTCTTTAAAAAAATAGCAATAGTTGCTAAAGATAATAATAAAAGAAAAAATAAAGTAGTAACCTGATAAATTTTTTTTTTAAAGTACTTCTTTTAATAGGATAAATTATCTTCCTTCCAATAGGATTAGCCATTCTTTGGAATAAAATTTTGTTATCTTTTAAAAAAATAAATATGAGAAAGGATTAAAAAATATATCTTTCTACTAATTGTTCGGTGTGTCAAACACAGCTTAAAAGGATGAAGAGGGGAAAGGCTTGAGTGGATAGTGAAGATAAATTTGAGAGGAATTGGCCGATAGATTTCAAGATTTATGGTTTTATTTATTGATGACTTTATCCTTACTGTCCTTAAACCTAGCTGGGTGAGAATAGCTTCTTTTTAAATAAAAAAATCTGAAATATGAATCTAGAAGGTGGAATGCCATCAAAATTATCCCATAGCAATGCATGCAAAGGATTTGGGTCAGTTTAGGTGCAATAAGTTATTGATCAAGACTTAGAACTTAAACTAAGGCTCCTAATTTTATTGGATTGAATTTTCTTATAAGATGAAGCACATCCAACATAATTGTTACCTTAGTTGGTTCTTTTGAATATCTCCAAAACAAATAAAATTTTAAGTTCAAACCTGAGGTGATAAATAATATATGTATAGATAAACACATAGACACACACTCCTTATTAGAAGTATCTTTAAACCTTTTTTTTCTCATGGCAAAAATATTATGATAACCCTCTTCTTTTTCTCTCCTTACTAATCTACATCAAGCCTTACTTTTTTACTGTTGCTTATATTACGATGCAACTTGAGTTTGGTTAATGACAACCCCAAGCCCAATCGGTACCTGATTATTTCTTGATATACTAGTAGGTGTAAGCATAGGGTATAAATGGGGTTCAAGTTTAGGTGTGGCATAAATAGTTTAGAGTTAGATATGAATTCCACAAATGACATAGCCAGGAGTTTTAAGCAGGAGGACCATTATTATTATCCAATGTCTAATTATTGGAAGCTCATTGAAGTTCCTGGATTACTTTAGCAATTCATTTTCCCTTAAGTTGACCATGTCTGTTGCTTAAAGATTCACAAATATTCAAAACATCGGTAATGAAATTGAAAAGAAATCCAATATAGATATGATTTTTTTCTTTTAGGCAATGGCTAATGCTAATTGATGCTGATGTGTTAATCAATGGACATAGATCTATTCTCTTCTATGGTAAGTGCTTTGGAACCACTAAACTCATCAAGCTTGTTGCTAGCCCTATTATCGTCTTGACCGAGTAATCTAACTCTATATTATTAAGGGATTTCAATCTACTAGATACACTATCTTTCAAGAACCAAATCTCCATCACCACTATTGACCTCATAGAGACTTGATTTTCATTTTCACCAACTTCTAACCTATTGATCTTCAATGCTTTTCAGGATAGATTTGAAGGATGTTGATCCTTGCAATTGAATATGAGATCAACAACAGTGATGAGTTACCATTCCCTGTGTTGACCCAATTGAGGATTTTGATGATTAACAAAACTATTTGAGTATAACATTTGAAGTTACTAATGATTTTGATTAAGTTTTTCAGATCATAAGTCTACTTGATAATCAAAATCAAGAGTCAAATCAAGTTCTGGTTCGAATCTAATGTCAAGGTAAGATTGCAGATATTAGAGTCAACACATGGAATCGCAGAGTCGACTCCGGAAAATGGCACAGACTTAGAGTCGACTCCGGGACTGTTAGAGCTGACTCCAACAAAAAAGACAGAACGATGGTTTTTCAGGCCACGACTTAGAGTCGACTCCCAGACTGTTAGAGTCGACTCCAGAAGAATTTTGTGTCGACCCCAGAAAAGTCAGCGACGACTCCAGATCGAGCGGATTAAAAAATTTCGAGTTAGAGCCGACTCCAGAAAAGTTAGAGCTGACTCCAGAATGTCAGACATGGCTCTAGAACTGTCAGAACGACTCTAAACTTTATCTTTATCTATTTTAATCCCAATGGCTATTGTTATTTATGGATCTAATCTTCTTACACTTGCTTCTAACGGATAGTTTCAAACTATTTGTGGATTAATCGGGATCTATAAGAAGAGGGTTTGTTGCATCCCAAAAAGAAGACAATAGAGGCAAAAAGAAAAGAATAGAGAAAATCTTTGAGATCTATCAGAAAAGAAAAGAGGGAAAACTTGTAAGGAAAGATCATACTGATTCCCCAAAAGAAGAGAGAGATTTCAAGCCTTTGCTATTCTATTTAGAGGAAATCTCAAGAGAAGGAAGAAGCCCTAGTTTTTCTGATCTTCTGAGTCTCAAGAGCATATTCAAAGGAAGATCCATTCAAAGGAAGAGAAGGAAGAAGCCACCAAGATCTGCGAATCAGGCTTTGATTCCTACTCTCTTATTATTGTTTCATTATTGTATATTTGCTCATTGGAGGAGCTATTTTTCTTGTAAAAACAATACTGTTTGCTGGGTCAATCTGGTGATTGATTCAGTTGAGGCTGTTAGCCTTGTGCAAGCATTAGCTTGTGGTGATAGGTTTTGTGCTGGTGAGCCTTGAAAATCAGCTGGGTTCATTGTGCACCCGGGAAAACAATAAGTTTAAGTTGTGAGCTTGCAAAACAACTCTGTTGTAATCAGTTTGATTATAGTGTGAACCAAGAGGTACTTGGGAGTGGACGTAGGTGTAGGTACACCGAACCACTATAAAATCTCCTGTGTTTGTCGTGATTGTCTCTTTATCTTCAACTCTCTATTTGTGGTTGTTCAGTTTTAATTTGTGAATCTAAGTTTTTATTTCCGCTGGGGGTTATCTTTCAAAAGAGTTTAAATTTTTGAAAAAACCCAATTCACCCCCCCTCTTGGGTTGCTATTTGGACCAACAATTGGTATCAGAGCTAGTGCTCATTTGATTTGATCTAACGATCAAGAGTCAAAGATCCAAATGGCAACTCAAGCCGGTTCATCTTTTTCTGAAGGCCAATCTACTAATAGATCATCCTTATTTAATGGTTCAAACTATGGTTATTGGAAGGCTAGAATGAAAATATTCATTCAAGCACTTGACTATGATCTATGGAGTATTATAGTCAATGGACCACACACACCCACTGCTAGAGTTAATTGCATGGAGATTCCTAAACCGGAAGCGAAATGGGATGAACATGATAGAAAATTGGCACAACTCAATGCCAAAGCAATGAATGTTTTATACTGCTCATTAGATGCAAATGAATTCAATCGCATATCTATTTGCATTTCTGCTAAGGAAATCTGGAATAGACTTGAGGTTACCCATGAGGGAACAAATCAAGTCAAGGAATCCAAGATTAACATGCTAGTTCATAAATATGAATTGTTTAAAATGGATGCATGTGAATCTATTGCTGATATGTTTACAAGATTTACTGATATAGTTAATGGTTTAAAAAGTCTTGGTAAATCTTATGATAATTCTGATCTTGTGAGAAAGGTCTTGCGTTCCTTGCCTAGGACTTGGGAAGCTAAAGTGACTGCAATACAATAGGCAAAGGATCTAAGTACCCTACCCTTAGAAGAACTATTGGGATCCTTGATGACTCATGAGCTTCAAATTAAGCAACATGTTGATGATGATGAGTCAAAGAAGAAGAGAACTATGGCTCTTAAGATTTCTAAATATATGGAAGAGCCTCATGAATCTGAAGATGAAAGTGATGATGAGGACATGACACTCATCACAAAAAATTTTAAAAGATTCATGAAGAAGAAGAAGTTTGAAAAGAAAAAGCCCTTTGAAAGAAAGATGAGGACAAGGGCAAAGAAAAAGAAGTTATTTGCTTTGAATGTAAAAAGCTGGATCACTTTAAATCTGAATGCCCTCAACTAAAGAAAGGCACCCGGAAGTTCAAAAGAAGGCAATGATGGTCACATGGAGCGATTCGGAAAGCTCAAGTTCCGAAGAAGAAGAAAAGAGTGAAATGGTCAATCTATGCTTCATGGCGAACAATGATGAGGTGAGTCTGAGTTTTCTTGATGACTTCACTTTCGATGAATTGCATAGTGCTTTTTATGAACTAATGGATGATTTTGCGAACCTAAGTTCAAAGAACAAAGATTTGAAAACTCAAATGCAAAAACTATCCTTAGAAAATGAAAAGCATGTTGTTGATAAAGAACTTTTGATAAAAGAAAAAGAAAGTTTGAAAAATGAAGTTGATAAACTTAAGCCTATAGTTGATAAATTTACTCTAAGCTCTATCAAACTTAATATGATTTTGGAAAATCAAAAGGCTGTTTTTGATAAAGCTGGATTAGGATATAATCCACTTAAAAAGCAAAAATCTTTGAAGAATATTTTTATACATGCTGAAAAATTATTAAATATTACTTGTTTTAAATGTGGAAACAAAGGACATAAATCATATATGTTTAAATCTCTACATAATAAGAAAAAGATGATTTGAGTTCCCAAAGGAACAATATTTAATGCATCTAACCATGAAGGACCCAAGAAGGCTTGGGTACCTAAAATTAAGACATGAATGTTTTGCAGGAGTGTCTTGTAACCATCAGATTGAAAAAAAAATGGTACCTGGACAGTGGTTGCTCAAAACACATGACGGGTGACAAAGATCAATTCATCACCCTTGAATCAAAAAGAGGTGGAGTAGTTACTTTTGGTGATAGTGGTCAAGGCCATATCATGGGTATTGGTAAGATTCAAATTACTCCATCTACTCATATTGATAATGTTTTATATGTTGATGGACTTAAACATAATCTGATAAGTATTAGCTAACTGTGTGACAAAGGTTTCAAGGTTTCCTTTGAAGCTTCTGTTTGCACTGTTACTAATCCCATTGATAATAGCATTATACTTGTTGGTAAACGCTATGACAATGTGTACTTAATTGATTTGAGTAATTTATCTCCAAGTAATCATTGCTTAGTTGCTAATAATGCTAAGATGAATGAGATTGGTTGGCTATGGCACCGTAGATTAGGTCATGCAAGCACACACCTAATTTCTAAATTATTAAAATGGATTTAGTTAAAGGTATTCCTAGCTTAAATTTTAAAAATATTCGAATATGTGATGCATGTCAATTTGAAAAACAGACAAGAACTTCTTTCAAATCTAAGAATGTTGTTTCAACTACTAGACCACTAGAGCTACTACACATTGACCTTTTTGGACCTACTAGAACCACAAGTCTAGGAGGAAAGAAATATGGTCTAGTGATAGTAGATGATTACTCTAGATTCACTTGGATAATGTTTTTGGCTCATAAAGATGAGACTTTCTCAATATTCATGAAATTTGTTAAGAAAGTTACTAATGAGAAAAACACTACCATAGTGTCTATTAGAAGTGATCATGGAACTGAATTTGAAAATCACTTATTTGAAAAATTCTGTTTTGAAAAAGACATACATCATAATTTTTCTGCACCTAGAACATCGCAACAAAATGGAGTTATAGAAAGAAAGAATAGGACTTTAGAAGACATGGCCCGTACCATGCTATGTGAAAGCTAACTTCCAAAATATTTTTGGGCGGAAGCTATAAACACAGCATGTTACATTCTAAATAGAGCCCTAATTAGACCTATCCTTAAGAAAACTCCCTATGAACTATGGCTCAATAGGAAACCAAATTTAAGTTATTTTCATGCATTTGGTTGTAAATGTTTTATTCATAACAATGGTAAGGATAATCTTGAGAAGTTTGATGCAAAGTCTGATGAAGGTATCTTCCTAGGATATTCTACATCTAGCAAAGCATATAGAGTATTTAATAAGAAGAGCTTAGTTGTAGAAGAATCCATTCATATAGTGTTTGATGAGTCTTTAGCATCAAGTTCAGATAAATTTGATGATGACGAAGATACATCTTTGATTGAAAGAGATATTGAAAAATTAAATGTATCTTCAGATCAAGAACCTGAAGTTAAGGATGATGAATCACCTAAGGATGATGGTATTGATATTGCTTAGAATGATAAAGATCTACCTAGAGATTGGAGATATGCTTATGGTCATCCTAAGGACCTAATCATAGGTGATCCATCTCAAGGTGTAAGGACTAGATCATCAATGAGAGATATCAATAATCATCTTGCATTTATATCTCATATAGAACCCAAAACTATAGAGGAAGCTGAGAAAGATAGTTATTGGATGTTAGCAATGCAGGAAGAGTTAAACCAATTCACTAGGAACCAAGTCTGGACCCTAGTTGATAGACCTAAAAACCACCCTATAATAGGATCTAAATGGGTTTTTAGAAATAAATTGGATGAAAATGAATTGGTAATTAGAAATAAGGCTAGATTAGTTGCAAAAGGATATAATCAAGAAGAAGGTATAGATTTTGATGAAACTTTTGCACCTGTTGCTAGATTAGAAGCCATTAGGCTACTACTTGCATTTGCATGTCATATGAATTTCAACTTATTTCAAATGGATGTTAAAAGTGCATTTTTAAATGGTTTTATAAATGAGGAAGTTTATGTTGAACAACCTCCTGGTTTTGAAGATCATGAATTTCCAAACCACGTCTTCAAACTACACAAAGCACTTTATGGTTTAAAGCAAGCACCTAGAGCTTGGTATGATAGATTAAGTAAATTTTTAATTGAAAATGACTTTTCTAGAGGAAATGTTGATAAAACCTTGTTTTTGAAAAGAAAAGGAAATGATTTATTAATCGTTCAAATTTATGTTGATGACATTATATTTGGTGCTACTAACAATCTCCTTTGTCAAGAATTTGCTAAGCTAATGCAGGGAGAATTCGAGATGAGCATGATGGGAGAACTAAACTTCTTCCTTGGACTTCAAATCAAACAAGAGAAAGCGGGAATTTTCATCAACCAAACAAAGTACACAAAGAAAATACTCAAGAAATTTGGTATGGAATCTGCTAAACCTCTTGGTACGCCAATGAGTCCCTCATGCAAGCTGGACAAGGATGAAGTAGGTAAGAAAGTAGATCAGAAGCATTACAGAGGTATGATTGGATCACTTCTTTACCTAACTGCAAGTAGGCCAGATATCATGTTTTCTGTCTTCTTATGTGCAAGATATCAATCTAATCCTAAGGAATCACATTTATTGCTGTTAAAAGAATCTTTAGATACTTAAATGGAACTAAAAATGTAGGATTATGGTATTCTAGAGACTCAACTTTAAAATTGATTGCTTATTCTGATTCTGACTATGCTGGTTGTAAATTAGATAGAAAGAGTACAAGTGGGGCATGCCAACTTTTAGGAAGTAACTTAATCTCTTGGTTTAGCAAGAAGCAAAATTCGGTTGCATTATCCACTGCTGAGGCAGAGTATGTTGCAGCTGGAAGTTGCTGTGCTCAAATCCTTTGGATTAAGCGACAACTTGAAGATTATGGTATCACACTTGATAAAATTCCTATTAAATGTGATAATACTAGTGCTATTAATCTAACTAAAAATCCAATTCAACATTCAAGAACTAAACACATTGAAATTAGACATCACTTTATTAGAGAACATGTAACTAACAAAGATGTTTGTCTTGAATATGTTAATACTAATGATCAATTAGCTGATATTTTTACCAAACCTTTGAGTGAGGAAAGATTTTGTATCTTAGAGGAGAATTAGGAGTTTGTGATCCTTTAGAATAATTTTCTGAAACTCTTAAGGACAACAACTATCTAGACTTCAATAATTTCTTGAAAATCCTCTATGTCCAATAAGGAAATCTATCTAGAAATTTGATTCATTGTTTCCCCAATTATTAAGGAACACTTATCTAGAGTTTGATGATTAATTTGATCAGTTTCAGATCCTTGAAATTTGAATTTTTCCTGAAACTATTGTGGAGTCGACACCTGCAGTTTGTGGAGTCGACACCTTCATATTTTGATGTTCTGTCTGGGCAATTAGAGCCGACTCTGGCTTCTGTAGAGCCGACTCTAATTCGGGCGCTGACAGATTCTCTGGTTCGGAGCCGACACCTCATTTTCGGGAGTCGACTCTAAGTGGAACTAGGTCAAAATAAAAAGGGCGGAGTCGACCCCAAACGAAACCCATCGTCTCCAAACCTTTCTAAAGCTGTTCCAAACTGATTCCAACCCCTCAAATCCTTCAAATCCCTTGATTACTCATTCCAATCGAATCCCATGGCTCCCAAAAGGCGTGCTATCATTGGTGGTTCGACTGTTCCGACGAAGCGCCGTTCAAATCGGAGGCAACCTTCGTCATCTTCTTCATCTGCCACTCAGGATGACTCTCCACCCTCACCATCTTCTCCTCGAGTTGACCAATTAGCGGGTAAGGCCATTACTACCGGAAGAAAAGTAGATTTTGACTTTTTTGTTTCGGAGGGCTTTGCTATTGGGCGTTGTTGAAAGAAATGGGATGGGAGAAGGTCTGTTCTTTGGATGTCCCTACTTACCCTGCCCTAGTGAGAGAATTTTATAATGATTTATGTAGAGGAGAGGGAGGCTTAGTGAGTGTTGTAAGAGGAACTAAAGTAATCATCACGGCTGAAACCCTTGGAAATCTATTGGAGATGCCTACCGTTGGTTTAGTTGAATATCAACATGAAGACAGAGGAGGTGCCCTATCAAGGATGTTAGGGAGAGAAGTTTCTGAGTTTGAGGAAATCTTGGCCAATCAACTTAATTTGGAACTCAGATTACTTCACAATATTGTGGAAGAATTTATTTCCTAAAATCGGAAGGTTTGAATATGTCTCGGAGCGAGACATCTTATTGATGGACTGCATTCTCACTGGAAGACCTGTCAATCTTGCTGGTATGATGATAGGCTATATGGCGGAGGCAGCTACTAAGAAGAGATCTACATTGCCATATGGTATGATTTTGACATTGGTATTCAGAAGCCAAGGTGTACTTATAATGGATAATGAGCCACTAAGAAAATTAAGGCATACAGATTACTATAGTGTCTCTACAATTCACCGGATGGGCTTCAGAAAAGAAAATGGAAATTGGATAAAAAGAGGACATGAGGCCAGAGCTGAAGAGGTTAGAGTTGAGGAAGTCAGAGGAGAGATATTCCTGAACCATCTGCTGGACCTTCTTCTGCTGGACCATCTGCTGGACCCTCAGAGGCTGGACCTAGCTCTCACCTCCACATCAGTCAGCATTGGCATCTGAAAGATTTTCTGAGGAGCAAATAGGTCAGCTCAGAGCTTTACTGGCTGAGTATGATAGTCAAAGGACAAATGATATGTGTAAATTGAGAGAGGAGTTCAATCAGTTGAAGGATGAGATCAATTCAAGACTTGACATGATTTCTTTTTCCATTAGCAATTCCGTAGAATCCTTTAGCACTGATCTTCATAAGATTTTTGAAAGGATGGAAGGCATTGCAGACGGTTCTGGAACTTATCTTCATGCTACCAGTCAACTAAAGAAAGATATCGACCTCGCCGTCTCTCAAATTGAAGCTTGTCTTGAAAGTTTTAAGAAGACTCAAAAAGATGATATTATGGAAATGATTGGACATTTAAAGAAAATTGTGTATAAGCATATTTGATTTTGA
>UESW01004462.1:576711-606931 GCA_900491605.1 Calamus simplicifolius | reverse complement strand
ATTTTGATTGATGTCAAGTTTTGTTTATTTTTATTCATTTTGAATATTGGCATCAAATTCTCTATTAGAAAGTCTCTAAGCTTTAACAATGTCTATAATTCTCAATTCAAATGAATTTTTTTAATGCATATACTCAAAGTTTTTGTCATCATCAAAAAGGGGAGATTGTTGACCCAATTGAGGATTTTGATGATTAACAAAACTATTTGAGTATAACATTTGAAGTTACTAATGATTTTGATTAAGTTTTTCAGATTATAAGTCTATTTGATGATCAAAATCAAGAAGGAAAATCAAGTTCTGGTTTGAATCTAATGTCAAGGTAAGATTGCAGACATTAGAGTCGACACATGGAATCGCAGAGCCGACTCCAAAATGGCACAGACTTAGAGTCGACTCCGGGACTGTGAGAGCCGACTCTATCAGAAAAACAGAACGATGGATTTTCAGGCCACGACTTAGAGTCGACTCCCAGACTGTTAGAGTCGACTCCAGAAGAATTTTGTGTCGACCCCAGAAAAGTCAGAGACGACTCCAGATCGAGCGGATTAAATTATTTGAGTTAGAGCCGACTCCAGAAAAGCCAGAGCCGACTCCAGAATGTCAGACACGGCTCCAGAACTGTCAAACGACTCTAAACTTTATCTTTATCTATTTTAATCCCAACGGCTATTGTTATTTATGGATCTAATCCTTTTTCACTTGCTTCTAACGGATAGTTTCAACTATTTGTGGATTAATCGGATCTATAAGAAGAGGGTGATTGCATCCCAAAAGAGAAAAGAGAAGAAAGAGGCAAAAAGAAAAGAATAGAGAAAATCCTTGAGATCCATCAGAAAAGAAAAGAGGGAAAACCTGTAAGGAAAGATCATACTCATTCCCCAAAAGAAGAGAAAGAGATTCCAAGCCTTCACTGTTCTATTTAGAAGAAATCTCAAAAGAAGGAAGAAGCCCTAGTTTTTCTGATCTTCTGAGTCTCAAGAGCATATTCAAAGGAAGATCCATTCAAAGGAAGAGAAGGAAGAAGCCACCAAGATCTGCGAATCAGGCTTTGGTTCCTAATCTCTATTATTGTTTCATTATTGTATATTTGCTCATTGAAGGAGCAGTTTGCTTTTGTAAAATCAAATACTGTTTGCTGGGTCAATCTGGTGATTGATTCAGTTGAGGCTGTTAGCCTTGTGCAAGCATTAGCTTGTGGTTTTAGGTTTTGTGCTGGTGAGCCTTGAAAACCAGCTGGGTTCGTTGTGCACCCGGAAAACAACAAGTTTGAGTTGTGAGCTTGCAAAACAACTCTGCTGTAATCAGTTTGATTATAGTGTGGACCCAAGAGGTACTTGGGAGTGGACGTAGGTGTAGGTACACCGAACCACTATAAAATCTATGTGTTTGCCGTGATTGTCTCTTTATCTTCAACTCTCCATTTATAGTTGCTTAGTTTTAAATCTGTGAATCTAAGTTTTTATTTCCGCTGGGGGTTATCTTTCAAAAGAGTTTAATTTTTGAAAAACCCAATTCACCCCCCCTCTTGGGTTGCTATCTGGACCAACAGTACTGAAATGAGCCATGCATGTCTTTATGTCACTAAAATATTATATTATATTTTACTTTAAAAAGTATTTATTTTTAAGTTTAGCTATCATATTCTCTCTTATATATATATATATATATATAAAGAAATAGAGTTAAATTCAAGTTCTTTGGTGCTACCATGTAATGTTCTTATATCCTTATAAGCTTTTGGAGTTGCTGTAATTTATAGTATCATCTTATAAATAGATAAAAGCATCATAAATTTTATTTTTATTTTTATTTTTTTATATATTTTATAAGGATAATTTCTATAACTCAACTTAACTCATCTAAGTCTTTTCCCAGCTACATAGGATTGGCTACATAATTTGCTTCCTCCACTCTTCTTTATTCATGACTAAATTGATACTCAAATTACACATAGTCATATATTTTCTAATTATTTTTGTACATATTAGTTTAGGTTTATCTCTACTTTTATATGTATCGTAGACTGTTAAAAAATCATTCTTTTGAATTGAGCATCTAAAGATCATTCTTTTGTGCAAGAATAATTTAATTTAAAAAAACAAAAAATAGGAGTACATGATCAATTCGGTTAGTTCGTATGTTTCACAGACATATTGAATATTTAATCCTTTCCATTGACATCAAAGCTGTATGTATGATGGGCAGTATTTGAATCATATACTTAGCTTAGGGATGGAGAGTACCTATAGGTACATAGGAGGATTATCTTCTGTTACCTATAATCATCCAAACTGATCACAATTTTCTTATTTCTATAAAACTACAAAAGATTGGAATACACGTATCTTTTTATGTTTAACAAAAAAAAATGTTCACAAGAATACCATTGATGATGCCAGTCACCTTTTTCAAACGTCGGGAAGACGGACGTCCTTCTCCTCGGACCCCTGCAAGAAAAGTCCTGGAGACCAGTTACTCCGGTAGGGACCCTCCGACGCTCAAGTCAGTCACTTGGGATCAGACAAAGAACCGCTCAGCCGAAGGGAGCTGAGGCAGTTAGGGTTTTGCTAGGAGGAAGAAAGCTAGAAAACCAGAGTTTGGATCCTTACTTACAGTGCGGGCACGTGCTTTTATACATGTCCGAATATCCCATCTTACTGTTCTGGAAGATCGCCGTCGTACCATCGCTGTGCGTGCCGGAGGCATCCCGTGCTACTTGTCAATGTGATATCACACGTGTCTAACAGCTGCGATGGCATTCGGTGCGCGCCATTGTTTGATATGACCATGCACAGTCGCAAGTGGTAGCGAATCGTACACCGTAACGGAGCACGGCCATGCACAGGAACATGCAGTGCGCCATACGCCGTTATGAGGCATGGCCCTCCGTAACGGGGTGCAATCACGGCGTACGGAGAATCATGTGGGCGCGCCATGTGGCCCGTAGCTGTCATTCCTTTGACGGTTGGACTGTGTGCTAATCGTTGATGATACCCACGTACCCCGAGACCGGAGGAGGATCTTGGGGTAGAGATATGGTGGTCCCATCCCAAGACCGGAAGGGGTCCCGGGGGTGGGATGATGCTGGTGCACCCCGAGACCGGAGGGGGTCTCGGGGTCAAGAGATGATGATCCCACCCCAAGACCGGAAGGGGTCCCGGGGGTGGGGTGATGCTGGTGCACCCCGAGACCAGAGGGGGTCTCGGGGTCAAGAGATGATGATCCCACCCCGAGACCGGAAGGGGTCCGGGGGTGGGATGATGCTGGTGCACCCCGAGACGGAGGGGGTCTCGGGGCCAAGAGATGGTGATCCCACCCCAACACCGAAGGGGTCCCGGGGGTGGGATGATGCCGGTGCACCCCGAGACCGGAGGGGGTCTCGGGGTCGAGAGATGATGATCCCACCCCGAGACCGGGAGGGGTCCGGGGGTGGGATGATGCTGGTGCCCCGAGACCGGAGGGGGTCTCGGGGTCAAGAGATGATGATCCCACCCCGAGACCGGAAGGGGTCCCGAGGGTGGGATGATGCCGGTGCACCCCGAGACCGGAGGGGGTCTCGGGGTCAAGAGATGACGATCCCACCCCGAGACCGGAAGGGGTCCCAGGGGTGGGATGATGCTGGTGCACCCCGAGACCGGAGGGGGTCTCGGGGTCAAGAGATGATGATCCCACCCCGAGACCGGAAGGGGTCCCGGGGGTGGGATGATGCTGGTGCACCCCGAGACCGGAGGGGGTCTCGGGGTCAAGAGATGACGATCCCACCCCAGACCGAAAGGGGTCCCGGGGTGGGATGATGCTGGTGCACCCCGAGACCGAAGGGGGTCTCGGGGTCAAGAGATGGCGATCCCACCCCGAGACGGATGGGGTCCGGGGGTGGGATGATGTGGTGCACACCGAGACCGGAGGGGGTCTCGGTGTCGGGAGATGGTCATCTCCGTTAGCTGCTGTTACCTTTTATTCTGATGACGCGGGATCAGTCATATCAGATGCCCCCTCACCCCTGAGGCAAAGCGGGTCCCACCATTGAGGCGCAAGGGGTGTTCTCCATGTGGCTGATCCCCGTCCACATCTTTTATGCGGACGGCCTGGGAATGTAAGAAGGCGGCCCTTCCGTACACTGTGCCCGCCACGATCGACCTCGAGAGAAAACTGGCCCTTCGAAGTCTACGCAAAAAGCCGCATCATCATTACCTCTCATTACGGCGACGTCAGCAGGGTCCCATCATTGGCCGGAGGTGTGCGCACCACGTGCTGGGCATCCCTCGAGGCGAGCCAGCCTATGGTAGGGGGCCATGTGGCTGGCGAGACGAGGCGGGACGATTTGAAAACCCAATAAAGCCAAACGAGGGATTGAATCTGGCCATATCGCTTCCGTTGTCATCGTCTTCCTTTGTGCCTGTGCTCTGATCTCCCCTGCAACCTGAGAGCTCGTGCTTGGTTTCCTTTCTTCCAGGTCAGTTCTTTACCATTCCAGATTCTCTATTCCTTTGCTCATGAGCTCGCCATCTTGGACCTCGGAGGATGGTTCGGAGGACCGCCCTCCTTCTGAGAGGTACTGTACCTCTCCCGCACCTTCTTCTCCTCCACTTGAGTGGTCTACTGATTCAGAGGACCGCATCCCCCTGGCCGGCGACGGGTCGCCGGCGGAGCCCCATCGAGGGGCCGCCGGTCGGAGGCCGGCACCTCCTCGATGGTGGAGGGGTCCCCGGAGGGGATTGCCTCCACGGTGACACGTCTGGATTTGGAAAAAATCAGGGCCCGTTACAAATTCCCCGGGACGTTGAGCTTTTTCTACCAACTACCGATGATAGGGTATCTCCTTCCGACCCGGTCGGGTGGCCCTTTATGAGATTTGCCTAAAGGCAGGTCTCCGTCCACCTTTTCCGCCCTTCTTTATCAACCTTCTCAACTACTACTCCTTGACCCCATCTCAACTGGTCCCGAACTCCTACCGCGTTGTCAGCGCCTTTGTCATTCTTTGCCATCGCCTGGGTATCACCCCCCGAATCACTCTTTTCCGATCTTCTACATCTTCGGGCCCAGAAGGGTTGGTGGCTATTCCAGCCCCGACCCAATCGGGTCCTCAAACTTATTCTTCCCTCTTCAATCAAGGGATGGAAATCCCGATTCTTTTGTGCAATCATTGACCAAGTTAGGCCCCGGTGGGGAGATCCCGACCTTCGAGGGAACGCGATCGCCATTCATCCTGGGGATCGGGAGGCGTTGGGTCAATTGCTGGCCGCCGAGATCCCTCGGTACACCCTGCTATTGACAGAGGATAATCTCGAGTCGCGGGTCTTATCTCCCACCGGGGTAAGCCGTCTCCACCCTTAGCTAAAAATTTTGCTTCTCTTTTTCTTTCCCTTTTTTTTTTTACTCAGACTGATATTGCGCAGCTATGAAGATACCGACGGCGAAACTCCTGAGGGCCGCCTCTAAAAAGAGGGCCCAGGAAGGGCCACCTGGAGGTCAACAAGCTCCAGCTCCAAAGCGCCCGACGGCTCGGGCCTCCCCACCACCGGCACCGCAAGATTTTTCGGCTGCTCCAGAAGTCGATCTCACGGTCGACACTCCGCCAGAGATGGCGGTGACCGCGAGAGTCCCAGTTGAGGAGCCAGTCGTGGAGGGGCCCACAGTGGCTGAAGAGCTTCCTGCTCCTGGAGAACCGACCCCGCCGAAGGCTGCCATGGATTGGGGCGAGGGGCCATCAGGTGCCGTGAGTCCACCCCCCGAGAGGTCGCCTAGGAGCAGCCCGCGCACCGAGCCAGGGACTGCCGAGACGGCCGAGCGGAGTGGGGTCAAGCCCGGGCCACCCCGAGACTTCTTAAACGATGGTCGCTGGGCTGAGCGGGTCCTTGCCCCGGTCTTTGTGCCCGAGATCCTGGAGGACCTTAGCCACCAAAAGGTGAGCGCATTCTTCCAGGATTCCTACGCGGCTGTCATCAGGGTAAGCGGTCTTTTCGCCCTTTGCCTTTATCTTTTTCTTTTGCTAACCTGGAGCTTACGCATGCAGCTCGCACATTCCTGAGGGCCGCCAGGGATGCAATTCATGCTGGGAAGGCCCTCCTGCGGGAGGGCAGAAGGAGGCTGAGGACGCTCAGCGCCGCGCGGAGGCGGCCGAAGAGGCGCTGGAGTTGGCCAGAAGCGCCTGGGCAAGCAAAATAAAGGCCGCTGAGAACCGGGCAGAGGTCGACGCCAACCGTGCGTGCGCGGCACTCCTCCAAATGACGGAGGCCGAGAATGCTGTGATGGCCAGAGATCTACACATCTTTGAGCTAACCTTAGCCCTCCAGGAGGCCGAAGGTCGAGCGGTTGCGGCGGAAGAAGAGGCGCGGGCGGCGAAGGAGAAAGCCAGCCAATCCGGAGAGGAGGCGAGCCGCGCCCGGGAGGCCGAGAGGGTTGCAGCGGCAACCCTCGCCACGGAGAAGGCTCGGCCACTGGGATCATAGAAGAGTACAAGGCGTCCGAGCGCTTTACAGATGATTTGGCAGAAGCCTCGGCGGCAGTGTTCCTTGAAGGGTTCCAGCATGGGAAGGAGAAAGTGGCCAGGGATTTGAACATCCCCCAGGCCCTGGAAGTTGAGCTAGAACGTTTATCAGATTTGGCCCCCTCCGATGACGAGCCCACGCCAGCAGAGCCGTGAGCTTGTACTTTTGTTTGTTTGTTTTGTTTTTGTTTTGTTTTTTTTGCAAGTCCAACTACGTCGGCATTTTGTAATCCCTTCCAATCAATGAGAATATTCTTCAAAACGCAGTCTTTGCGACTTACCATGAATTCGTTGATTGACAACACGCGGCACCGTGGTCCCATTAGTCCCGATAGTGCCAGGGGATAACTCTCAACTCGAGCTATTCCGCCTTAGCCATCTAGGACCGAAAATTGGGGCCAGGGAGGATAGGTTTCTTGGAGTTGAAACGCCGGTAGTTGGAGGTTAGGTACGTGGGTTCCTCAAGACCATTGGCGCACGCTTTGCCAGGAGTGTCGGGCCTTGTGCTAAGTAGGCCTGTGGCTCTTGGCACTGTGGGAGTTGGTCTATCTGACCGGTGGGACTTTGTGCCATCGGGTGTCGGACTCATGCCTGGCTGGTCCAAGGCTTTAGGAGCCGACGGGTGTCGGGCTTCATGCCTGGCTGGTGCAGGGCTTTAGGTGCCGACGGGTATCGGGCTTCATGCCTGGCTGGAGCAGGGCTTTAGGTGCCGACGGGTGTCGGGCTTCAGGCCTGGCTGGTGCAGGGCTTTAGGTGCCGACGGGGGTCGAGCTTTATGCCTGGCTAGCCCAGGCTTTTTGTGCTGACCGGGGTCGGGCTTTATGCCTGGCTGGCCCAGGGCTTTTTGTGCCGACCAGGGTCGGGCTTTATGCCTGGCTGGCCCAGGGCTTTTTGTGCCGACCGGGGTCGGGCTTTATGCCTGACTGGTGCAGGGCTTTAGGTGCCGGCGGGTGTCGGGCTTCATGCCTGGCTGGTGCAGGGCTTTAGGTGCCGACAGGGGTCGGGCTTTATGCCTGGCTGGCCCAGGGCTTTTTGTGCCGACCGGGGTCGAGCTTTATGCCTGGCTGGCCCAGGGCTTTTTGTGCCGACCGGGGTCGGGCTTTATGCCTGGCTGACCCAGGGCTTTTTGTGAAAAGATCTCAGTAGCTAAAATCGAATCTTGTTAATATAGAATGAGGGATGAAAACCCGAGTGAATACAGGCATGATACTTGACATGAGAGGAGGGATACATTACTGATAATACCGGCGAAGGTTATCTGCATTCCATGTCCTAGGGAGTGGCTTCCCATCGAGTTCCTCAATCTTGTAAGCTCCGTGGCGGAGTGTCTCGGCGATCCGGTAAGGTCCTTCCCAATTTGGAGCTAGCTTGCCTCCCTCTGCTGGCTTCGAGACCTCAGCCCATTGAAGGACCAGGTCTCCTGGCAGGAACATCCTAGGGTGCACACGGGCATTGTAATATTTAGCGGCCCGTTGCCGGTAGACCGCCATCCGAAATCGCGCTCGGTCTTGTACTTCCTCCACCAGGTCGAGTTGGCTCGCAGCTAGTCTGGGTTGCCTTCCTCGCTGTATGATTCCACCCGAGGGCTTGGTGAGTCAACCTCTACCGGGATAACGGCTTCGGATCCAAAGACTAAGCTGAATGGCGTCTCGCCGGTGGGGGCTCGCGGCGATGAGGCTTGGCCGGAGATCGATGGCGACGATCCACAGGAACCGGCGATCTCCATCGGGAGGAGTGCTGGCTGGGCTGCACCACCCCCGGGACATATGGATTCGGCTCCGGAATACTGGCTGCGAGAGCCGGGGGGGCCTCCGCGGGTGGACCGGCCCCGCGGTGCTGCCCCCCAGCGCGATCGGCTGAAACTCCCTTTGTCCGGGTCGTCACCATGGCTTCAAGAGCTTGAAGAGAGGGTAAAGTAAGCTGCTGGTTCGATGTCTTTCTTTTCTTCCCCCTACCTGGCGCGCCAATCTGATGACGCCAAGTCACCTTCTTCAAACATCGGGGAAGACGGACGTCCTTCTCCTCGGACCCCTTCAAGAAAAGTCCCTGGAGACCGGTTACTCCGGTAGGGACCCTCCGACGCTCAAGTCAGTCACTTGGGATCAGACAAAGAACCGCTCAGCCGAAGGGAGCTGAGGCAGTTAGGGTTTTGCTAGGAGGAAGAAAGCTAAAAAACCAGAGTTCGGATCCTTACTTATAGTGCGGGCACGTGCTTTTATACCTGTCCGAATATCCCATCTTACTGTTCCGGAAGATCGCCGTCGTACCATGGCTGTGCGTGCCGAAGGCATCCCATGCTACCTGTCAACGTGATATCATACGTGTCTAACAGCTGCGATGGCATTCGGTGCGCGCCGTTGTTTGATATGACCACGCATAGTTGCAAGTGGTAGCGAATCGTACGCCGTAACGGAGCACGGCCACACACAGGAACATGCAGTGCGCCATACGCCATTATGAGGCATGACCTCCGTAACGGGATGCAATCACGGGCGTACGGAGAATCACGTGGGTGCGCCATGTGGCCCGAAGCTGTCATTCCTTTCGACGGTTGGACTGCGTACTAATCGTTGATGATACCCACATACCTCGAGACCGGAGGAGGATCTCGGGGTAGAGATATGGTGGTTCCATCCCAAGACCGGAAGGGGTCCCGGGGGTGGGATGATGCTGGTGCACCCCGAGACCGGAGGGGGTCTCGGGGTCAAGAGATGATGATCCCACCCCGAGACCGAAAGGGGTCCCGGGGGTGGAATGATGCTGGTGCACCCCGAAACCGGAGGGGGTCTCGAGGTCGAGAGATGGTGATCCCACCCCGAGACCGAAAGGGGTCCCGGGGGTGGGATGATGCCGGTGCACCCCGAGACCGGAGGGGGTCTCAGGGTCGAGAGATGGTGATCCCACCCCTAGACCGGGAGGGGTCCCGGGGGTGGGATGATGCGGGTGCACCCCGAGACCGGAGGGGGTCTCGGGGTCAAGAGATGACGATCCCACCCCGAGACCGGAAGGGGTCCCGGGGGTGGGATGATGCCGATGCACCCCGAGACCGGAGGGGGTCTCGGGGTCAAGAGATGACGATCCCACCCCGAGACCGGAAGGGGTCCCGGGGGTGGGATGATGCTGGTGCACCCCGAGAACGAAGGGGGTTTCGGGGTCAAGAGATGACGATCCCACCCTGAGATTGGAAGGGGTCTCGGGGTGGGATGATGCTGGTGCACCCCAAGACCGGAGGGAGTCTCGGGTCAGGAGATGGCGATCCCACCCCGAGACCGAAAGGGATCCTGGGGGTGGGATGATGTCGGTGCATACCAAGATCGGAAGGGGTCTCGGGATCGGAAGATGATTACCTTTTATTTTGACGCGGAATCAATCATGAATACTGTATCATTCAAAAATTTATTCTCAAACTTAGCGGCTCTTGTGTTATAATTTTTGGAAAGAATAATTATTAAATTTTTAAAAAATACATTATAATTGTTCATTGAGACTACGATCTCTTGAACAAGCATCTCCCAACTGGTGGGAATGCAAATATGCTTTCCTTGCAAGCTGGATTTCATACCTCCCGGAATAAAGTGTCCGTCAGAAAGTTCAGATTCTTGCTTTAAAATTTAGTTTTCCGCAGGTCAGGAGCCAGTTAGTTCTCTGTTAACGGCGTGCAGTGAAGTTTAAACCACCACTGTCTTTCTTAAGACCAGTTGTAGTCCTGGAGTCTATATTTAAACATCGTCGGAGGTTGCTGCTCAGCTGACTTTGAAAATGGCTTGACAGACACCGAAAGAATTGCAAACTTCTATTTGCACCGATCCTCCTTCCGTCTTTCTTATTTGCTCCGATAAAACCCTCTTGAACAAGCATCTCCCAACTCTTTATTTATATTAATTTAAACCTATCTTTATTTGCTGAAAAGTTCGCTGAAAACTTGAAGCAGGAATTTGAGGATTAAATAAACCAGAGATCACTGTTAAAAGCAAGTTGTAAATTTTATTTTAATCGATCGTCAGTATGCCTAGCGGTCTTCCCTAGAATTGAAATCCCACTGGCAGCACTCTACAAAGCCAAGAACAAGTATGCAAACTTCAGCGCCTTTGGGAGACAAAATTCAATTAATTATAATTGATTACAATAAGTCCTCACGTGATTCTGGTCACAACCTGGACTATAGGAGGGGCCATGTATCAGACTATAGAAAAGTTTTTCTATATCGTGGTCCTATTTTATTTTATACGGTAATCATTTCTAGATAACTTTTTTTAAGATAATTTTTAATATTATTTATTTATTTATTAAATAATAATTATATTTTAAAAAAAATATCTACTTTGCTCGAAGGAAACGGTAAAAAAAAGTTAAAAAGTTTGGATCTTTTTGAAAAAATTTTCATATCATATGTGAGAACCATTCGAAAGTCAAAGAGAAAGAGAAATTGGGTCCTGATCAAGAGTCACACATTGATTGGATTGATCATTGATTGAAAGCACTCAATCAAAATCCTCTCAAAAGAAGGTTGCTCATCAAGATCAAGGTAGATCACTGATATGGCTAATGATGTAGCTAATAAAGTCACAGGAGTAATTATGGTAAAATCAATCACGTCTCCAAGGTAGCCAAGGCGGCTCCGACCTCCTAAGGTCGGCCCCGTCCGCCCCGGCGTCTCCAAGGTAGCCGAGGCGGCCCCGACCTCCTCAGGTCAGCCTCATCGGCCCCGACGTCTCCAAGGTAGCCGAGGCGGCCCTGACCTCCTCAGGTCGGCCCCGTCCGCCTCGGCGTCTCCAAATCAGCCGAGGCGGCCCGACCTCCTCAGGTCGGCCCCATCCACCCAGGCGTCTCCAAATCAACCGAGGTGGCCCCGACCTCCTCAGGTCGGCCCCGTCCGCCCCAGCGTCTCCAAGGTAGCCAAGGCGGCCCCGACCTCCTCAGGTTAGCCCCGTCCGCCCCGGTGTGTCCAAGTAAGCCGAGGCGGCCCCGACCTCCTCAGGTTGGCCCCGTTCGCCTCGGCGTCTCCAAGGTAGCCGAGGCGGCGCCGACCTCCTCAGGTTGGCCCCGTCCGCTGTGGAGATGTAGCCGAGGCGGCCCTGACCTCCTCAGGTTGGCCCTGTTCGCCTCGGCGTCTCCAACTCAGCCGAGGCGGCCCCGGCGTCTCCAAGGTAGCCGAGGCAGCCCCGACCTCCTCAGGTCGGCCCCGTCCGCCCCGGGTCTCCAAATCAGCCGAGGCGGCCCCGACCTCCTCAGGTCAACCCCGTCGGCCCCGGCATCTCCAAGGTAGCCGAGGCGGCCCCGACCTCCTCAGGTCAGCCCCGTCGGCCCCGACATCTCCAAGGTAGCCGAGGCGGCCCCGACCTTCTCAGGTTGACCCCGTTCGCCCCGGTGTCTCCAAGCCAGCCGAGGCGGCCCCGACCTCCTCAGGTCGGTCCCATCCGCCCCAGCGTCTCCAAATCAGCCGAGGCGGCCCCGACCCCTTCAGGTCGGACCCATCAGCCCCGGAGTCTCCAAATCAGCCGAGGCGGCCCTGACCTCCTCAGGTCGGCCCCGGAGTCTCCAAGGTAGCCGAGGTGGCCCCGACCTCCTCAGGTTGGCCCCGTCCGCCTCGGCGTCTCCAAGTCAGCCGAGGCGGCCCCGACCTCCTCAGGTCGGCCCCGTCCGCCCCGGCGTCTCGAAATCAGCCGAGGCGGCCCCGACCCCTTCAGGTCGGCCTCATCGGCCCCGGCATCTCCAAGTTAGTCGAGGCGGCCCCGACCTCTTCAAGTCAGCCTCGTCGGCCCCGATGCCTCCAAGGTAACCGAGGTGGCCCCGACCTCTCTAGGTCAGCCCCATGTCTGCCAGAATCATCAGCCCTCTGACCAGCGCAGCCTGACGAAACCAGGCCCACCTACCACTTAACCACGCTGTCGATGGGATCAGGCCCACCTACCGGCTGACTCCGCCGACTGATGGGACTTGGCCCACCAACCGCTGGCTTCACCTCTCCGATGGGACAAGACCCACCAATCAGCCCTAAATTCATGTAACCCCCACGTGTCCCGTGGACGTCTCCCCCTCGCGAAATGTTGTACGGCTAATCCCCATGCAGGTCCCAACTGCCTATAAAAGAGTAAGTCCGCAAGAGATTCAGGTATGCACAAATAATCACCCTCTCATTCTATTATCCGGAGAAACTCCATCTCAGAGCTTTCTCCACCCCAAAGGAGCTCTCTCGAGCTCTTCCTCAGCTGTGACCTCGATCGCTGACTTAGGCATCGGAGGGTCCCCATCGGAGAACCCCTCCGATCTTGGGACTTCTTGCAGATTGTTCGGCTGGGCGAGAATCTCATCTACGACCAGATTAGTCTTCCCGGCGCTCAACACATGTGATCGTGCATCATCAGATTGGCGCGCCAGGTAGGGGGGCTGGAGAAAGGAAGATACGATCTCTGCAGCATTTCTTCTCCCTCTATTAGCAATGGTGATGACGAGGGCTCAAGATGCTTCTACCAGTTACCCTGGGGGCTCCCTCCATCAGCTAGGCAGCAGGAGGCCAACCTCCCCGCTGCCAATCCTCCCATCGCTTGCCCACCACCAGACGCAGCCGCCTCAGCTGATCAACTGGCAGCCCTACTGAACAAGTCCAAACTCTCACCGCCGTGGTCCATAGACTTTAGGAGCAGCAGTCCATGGCCACCCAACATCAGACCGCTCCCCCTTCCAGTCAGCAGTCTACGAGGGGAGGCTCTCCCCAGTGAGAGGCCAGTCGTCGCCAGGCTTCCCCTAGGAAGCTCCGTCGTGAGCCCTTAAGTGGCCACGATCCCTCGGCTGTGGCCCGATCAAACCCCCTCCGGGGCCACAGTGCCAGGAGGAACCGAAGCGGAAGTCACACTTTCCGCATATGTCCCCATCTTCCTCTTCTTCTTCCTCTTCCTTCGAACCACCCAGGGGGACCCCTACAATCAATCGTCAAGCAGAGGATTGCCTGGATGAATACCGCCGACGGTTGAACGAGCTCACCAGGAGAATCAACAACCAACCAGAGGAAGAGTATAATACTCGTCCTTCCTACACCCGCCGGATACTGGAGGAGCCCATATCCTCCAGGTTCCGTTTCCCTCAAATAGATCTGTACTATGGTACGACGGATCCTCTCGATCATCTCAAGAGCTACAAGGCCATGATGCAGGTCCAAAGTGCTACGGACGCTCTTCTATGCAAGGCTTTCCCTGCAACTCTACGGAAAGCCGCCCATGCCTGGCACACGCGCCTATCCCCTCACAGCATCGATTCCTTTCGAGAGCTGGAAAGGGCCTTTTTGGCACATTTTGATGCTTGCCAATGAATCCCGAGGGTCGCTGATGGCCTCTTCTCTGTACAACAAAAGGAAGGGAAGTCGCTGTGGGATTTTGTGGCCCGATTTAAGACCGCCGCCCTTAAAGTCTATCACTTGGATGACGTGGTGGCGACGTTAGCCCTAAAGCGAGGACTCCTTCAGTCCCGCTTCACCTTCTCTCTGGATAAGAAGCCCCTGGGCTCCTACTCCGACCTCCTCCTCCGGGCTCAAAGTACATTCGTACGGATGAGGCCGACCTCACCCGCTGAGAATCCTCGAGGGGATCCAGCCGCAAGCCTGCCCGTCTGGAGCCAAGTGGACCCTCTCGCCCCCGACAGCCCAAACCATCCCACCGGTCGGACCGTGAACGCCGAAGTCTCGCCCCTCGGGAGGGCGAGCTCACACCTCTTCTTGCCCCTTGCTCTCATATCCTTATAGAGATTGAGGGTGAGCCTTACCTCTAGCGACCTCCTCCCATGAAGAAGGGCACCCCTCGCGACAAAAGCTGCTACTGTTGTTTCCATTGGGATTATGGCCACGACACCGACAATTGCTATAACTTGAAGCACGCCATCAAGGAGCTCATCCGACGGGACTACCTCAGAAAGTATGTCCAGAAGGCGCCGTTGCCGCTGCCGTCCCTCATGGGGCCCCCGCCCATTCTGGCCACCATCGACAACACCCCCACGGAGCAGGCGGTCGGAATGGTGTCTTGGGAAGCGGCTTCTTTGTCTAAGCGGCCGAGAAGGGAGGAGGTGCTGGGCGATGTAGTTCCTGGGGGGGTCAGCAGTTGTTGAAAATGTAAATAATGAAGACATTGTCGTCTCCATGACAATCGCCAAACATCCTGAAAAAAGGATATTAGTTGATAGTGGCAGCTCAGCTGACATCCTTACCTATGATGCATTTGTTAGGATGGGATTGTCTTTTGACTCTCTTTCGCCCGTGGCGACCCCTCTAGTCAGATTTACGGGGGATTCGATGAGGGTCGAGGGTGAGGTATCCCTGCCTGTGATGGCCGGAACACCACCATGCCAGAACACAGTCATCATTAAGTTTTTGGTCGTACGGGTCCCTCTGGCATACAATGCCATCCTCGGGCGACCAGGCCTAAATTTATTGGATGCAGTCATCTCCACCGTTTGCTCATGCAGTTCCCCACTAATGGAGGTGTCAGAGAGATGCGGGGCGAAGTCAACCCGGTCTTGCCTTGTTATCACATGGCGTCAAGCCCTCAGGAGGCCGAGTCGGCCTCGGAAGTGCCTGGCCTCAGAGAGTCCAGCAAAGGAGGAGAGTCGGCCGAGCGGCTCCTAACTTTTCCCCTCGGAGATGACCCGACAAGGACTGTGCGCATCAGTGGGCTCCTCCCTCTAGAAGATCGCGATCGTCTCCTGGCTTTTCTGCAGGCCAACTCGGATATATTTGCCTGGTCGGCATTCGACATGCCCGACATCCCTTTGGAGGTGATCACCCATAAGCTCAATATTGACCCAAAGTGTCGTCCGGTCTGCCAAAGGAAGAGAAGCTTTGCACCCGAACGATAAAAGGCTATCGACGAAGAAGTCAACAAGCTACTCAGCGCCGATCATATTCGGGAGGCTCATTACCCCACTTAGCTGGCCAATGTGGTCATGGTGCGAAAGGCAAATGGAAGCTGGAGGATCTGCATCAACTTCACCAACTTGAACAAGGCATGCCCAAAGGATAGTTTTCCTCTGCCCCGGATCGACCAGATGGTGGATTCCACCTCCGGCTATGAGCTTCTCAGCTTCATGGATGCTTTCTCTGGGTATAATCAAATAAAGATGGACCCCGTCGACGAGGAGCACACATCCTTCGTGATGGAGAAAGGCATTTACTGCTATAAGGTGATGCCCTTCGGCCTTAAGAATGCAGGGGCAACCTACCAAAGGTTGATGAACAAAGTCTTCCAAGATCAGCTAGGCTGGAACATGGAGGTTTACGTGGACGATATGTTGACTAAAAGCACCCGCGCTTTCGACCATGTCTCCGACCTAGAAGAAACTTTCAACAACCTCTGCCGTTTCCAAGTTAAGCTGAATCCTAAAAAATGTGCCTTCGGCGTAACGGCGGGCAAGTTCTTAGGCTTCATGGTAACCCAGCGAGGAATTGAGGTGAGCTCCGAGAAGATCAGTGCCATCCTCAATATGAGGCCGCCATCTAGCAAGAAGGAGGTGCAGCGGCTAACAGGGAGGGTGGCGGCCCTAAGCCGTTTTCTCTCCAAGTCGGTCGAGCGATGCTTGCCCTTCTTCAAAGCCCTGCGGAAGGTGAATAGATTTGAATGGACGGATGATTGTCAAAGGGCTTTTGACGGCTTGAAGACGTTCCTGTCCTCCCTGCCACTTTTGTCGAAGCCAAAAGACAGAGAGAACCTTTTTCTCTACCTTGCCGCCTCTTCGGAGGCTGTTACCTCTATTCTGGTGTGCCTTGACGACGGCGGGATCCAAAGACCCGTGTACTATGTGAGCAAAGTGCTTCACGATGCAGAAGTCAGATACTCCAAGACAGAAAATATCATCTTTGCTCTGATCATCTCTGCTCGGTGCCTCCGCCCAATTTTCAAGCCCATCCTATTATGGTGCTCACGGACCAGCCCCTCCAAGCCATCCTGGCTCGCCCAGACACCTCGGGCCAACTAGCTAAATGGGCCATCAAGCTGGGAGAGTTCGATCTCTCCTTTCAAGCTCGGCCTGCCCTGAAGTCCCAGGTCCTAGCCGACTTCTTGGTCGATTGCACATGGGTAGAGGAGCCGACCAAGGAGGCCCCCGCGGAGCAGCCCGTTGCCGAGCCAAACAACGATGAGGAGTCTTGGATCCTTCACGTGAACGGCGCTTCAAACTCCCAAGGAAGCGGCACTGGCCTCATTCTTGCGGGCCCAGATGGAGAGATGGTGGAGTATACCCTTCGGTTTCTATTCAAAGCCACTAATAATCAGGCCGAGTATGAGGCCGTGCTAGTAGGGCAAAGGCTCGCTCAGGAGTTTGGAATACAATGCCTCAGAGCTTTTACTGACTCGCAACTCGTCTCCGAGCAAATCAACGGAGAGTATGAGGCACGTGACTCCACCATGGCCCAATACTTGGGTAAGGTTCGGCTCTTGGTCTCTCCACTAACTTATTTTAGCATCAGCTATATCCCTCGGAGTGAGAATGCCAAGGCCAACACCCTCTCCTGGTTGGCCACTTCCGCTGATGGCTTCACAAGGGACGCCTACATCGAACACCTAGAAAGGCCCAGTATAGAAGACAAAGAAGAGGTCCTCCCACTGACCGAGGAGCCAACCTGGATGGATCCCTACATCCGGTACCTCACAGACGGCACTCTTTCTGACAATTGTGACAAAGCTAAGCTACTCAAATGGAGAGCCTCCAAATTCATCCTCTTGGATGGACGCCTATACCGGAGATCTTTTTCTTACCCCCTGCTCAAGTGTGTAGGACCTGTCGACGCCGATTACATCCTCAGAGAAATTCATGAAGGCGTCTATGGGAATCACCTGGGGGGCAGGTCCTTGGCCCAAAAGGCCCTCCGTCAAGGGTATTTCTAGCTTACCATGAGGGATGATGTCGCCAAGTTTGTTCAGAAGTGTGATGGCTGCCAGCGCCATGCGCATATCCAGCACCAACCCTCAGTCCCTTTGAATCCACTCTCAGGTCCGTGGTCCTTCGCCCAATGGGGGATGGACATCCTTAGACCGTTCCCCCCGGCTTCAGGGCAACGGAGGTTCCTGATTGTCGCCATCGATTACTTCACCAAGTGGGTCGAGGTTGAGGCACTGGCCAAGATCACTGAGAACAAGATCAAAGCCTTATTCTGGAGGTTAGTCATATGCCGCTTCGGCCTACCTCACACTCTCGTCACCGATAACGGCCGCCAGTTCGACAATGCCATATTCAAGACTTTCTGCGGCGAACTGGGCATTCACCATCGATTCACTTCCGTCGGCCACCCACAGACCAATGGGGAGGTTGAGGTTATGAACCGCACCATCCTCAGGGGGCTCAGAACTTGGCTAGACGGATCCAAAGGTCGGTGGGTGGAGGAGCTTCCTAGCATACTGTGGGCCTACCACACAACCCCAAGGGCTCCGACAGGTGAAGCCCCCTTTAGTCTAGCCTTCAGGTCCGAAGCGGTCATTCTCGTGGAGATCGGATTGCCAAGCCTGCGCGTGGAGTCCTACAGCGAGGAAGACAACTCTGCCTAGCTGAGAGCTAACCTCGACTTCATCGATGAAGCACATGATCGAGCACGGTTACGTATGGCAGCTTTCCGCCAATGAGCAGCCAGGTATTATAATGTTCGGGTCCGTCCCAAAGTGTTTCGTCCTGGAGATTTGATTTTAAGAAAGGATAAGGTATCCAAGCCGATGGAGGGGGACAAGCTGTCCGCCAATTGGGAAGGTCCTTACCGCATCACCGAGGTGCTCCGTCAAGGGGCATACCGAATTGAAGAGCTCAACGGTCGACCTATCCCACGTACCTGGAATGCGGACAACCTCCGTCAGTATTATCAATGATGTATCTCTTTATGCTATGAGCAATAAAGGATATTCTTCATCACCGAAGTTGTTTCTTCCTTGTCTCCAAGGACTAGATCTCAAGAAAGGACCTTGCCGGCATCGCGGCCCATGGGACACCACTTGGCCCTGGCACAGCGGTGCCCCTGAGTCGTTCAAGTCCCGGGAGGCTCCGTAACCAGACGAGTTTTCCCTCACAGCAGTTCCTAAACCTCTGAGGTGGTTCAAAAGGACCTCGCCAGCATCACGGCCCATGGGATACCACTTGGCCCCGGCACGGCAGTGCCCTTGAGTCGTTCAAGTCCCTGGAGGCTCTGTAACCAGACGAGTCGCCCCTCGCAGCGGTTCCTAAATCCCTGAGGCAGTTCAAAAGGACCTCGCCGGCATCGCGACCCATGGGACACCACTCGGCCCCGGCATGGCGGTGCCCCCGAGTCGTTCAAGTCCCTGGAGGCTCCGTAACCGATCGAGTCACCCCTCGCAGTGGTTCCTAAACCCCCGAGGCGGTTCAAAAGGACCTCGCTGGCATTACAGCCCATGGGACAGCACTCGGCCCCGGCACGGCGGTGCCCCCGAGTCATTCAAGTCCCTGAAGGCTCCATAACCAGTCGAGTCACCCCTCGCAGCGGTTCCTAAACCCCCGAGGCGGTTCAAAAGGACCTCGCCGGTATCGCGACCCATTGGACACCACTCGGCCCCGGCACGGCGGTGCCCCCGAGTCGTTCAAGTCCCTGGAGGCTCCGTAACCGATCGAGTCGCCCCTCGCAGCGGTTCCTAAACCCCCAAGGTGGTTCAAAAGGACCTCGCCGGCATCGCGGCCCATGGACACCACTCGACCTTAGCATGGCGGTGCCCCCGAGTCGTTCAAGTCCTTGGAGGCTCTGTAACCGGTCGAGTCGCCCCTCGTAGCGGTTCCTAAACCCCTGAGGCGGTTCAAAAGGACCTCGCCGGCATCGCGGCCCATGGGACACCACTCGGCCCTGGCACGGCAGTGCCCCGAGTCATTCAAGTCCCTGGAGGCTCCGTAACCGGTCGAGTCGCCCCTCGCAGCGGTTCCTACCCCCGAGGCGGTTCAAAAGGAACCTGATGACTCCCAACTCTCATGTCACCCTTCGGGTTCAAAAGGAACCCGATGACTCCCAACTCTCAGGTCACCCTTCGGGGTTCAAAAGGAACCTGATGAATCCCAACTCTTCGGTCACCCTTTGGGGTTTAAAAGGAACCTGATGACTCTCAACTCTCAGGTCACCCTTCGGGGTTCAAAAGGAACCTGATGACTCCTAACTCTCAGGTCACCCTTCGGGGTTTAAAAGGAACCTGATGACTCCCAACTCTCAGGTCACCCTTCGGGGTTCAAAAGGAACCTGATGACTCTTAACTCCTGGGTCGCCCTCCAGGGTTTAGAAGGCTTCTGATGACCACAACTTTGCCCCAACAACTCTAAGTCTACCTCAGTGGCCAAGGGCTAATTGGTCGATGGGCACCCGCTTCCACCCCAGCGCCGGCCTTGGGCTTTCGCCCCAACCTCATCTTGGTTGGCCTCGCCCCGGCTCTTCCTCTCAGCCTTGGCCTTGGCGCGCGAGTCCCCAAGATAGTTCAAGGTCAGAGCTCGTTGGCGCCATGACTAAAAGGGCATTGCTCGGTTCCGCGCCATCCCCAACGGACTTCGCCCATCATAATAGCCTTCGAAGCCAGCCTCCAAAGACCCATCCTTGAATCTTACAGCCTAGTGCACGTTCAAGCTCTCAAAAGCCATTCAGAACCACCCGGGTTCTCCCTTACGGCCAGCGGTTGATTGATTTACTTAGCTGATCAGGGACCAGGTGATTCGAAAGCTTAGTCGGTAGCTCGGATTTTTGCCAACTCGTTCAAGTTATTGTCAAAAAGATGGACAAGGTGCGGAAGGCAGTCTAAAGGAAAGATTTTCCTAACTGTGAGTAGATTGCCTCAGTCAAGACTCTCTGAAATCGTGGGAGAACTCTAAAGGCATTCCAAAATGGCCATAGTCGGCGCCATGTTACCCTAGCTAATTATGAGCCTATCCAGCGATGCGAGTTTCTACAAACTTGTTCGGTTACCCTCATGCCTAAGTCCAGGGACCCGCCGCGGTGCCTCCGACATACATGATGCTCACAAGAGAAACAAGACATTTGCAAAATGACTACTTTTTCATTAAGTATGTTAGAATGATTACAAAATCCGACCTGGGGTCAGTTACAAAAGAAAGGGAAAAATACAAAGTTGCAGAAAACAAAAATGCAAGGTTGTTTTAGGGCTCGCTCGGCCCCGGCTCCTCTCTGTCCTCTTCGTCCTTCATCGGTTCTTCGCCGAGATCCCCGGGCTGGATATTTTCAAGATCGGAGCTGTTGATATTGAGGGTTACGGACACTTTCTCCTTGCAAAGTTCGAAGCCCTTCACGTAGGCATCAAAACTGGCCTCGATGACCTCCTGCTCGAACTCCGCCGAGGCCTTAAAATCGGCGATGGCGTTAGTCACTTTAGCCTCGGCCTCTCGAATCTGCGCCTCCGCCCTGGCCTCGGCCTCACGGATTCGTGCCTCAGCCTCGGCCTCAGCCTCCCTGGCACACGCCTCGGCTTCCCAGGCCTTGCTTTCTGCCTCCTCAGCGCGGGCACTAGTCTCGTGAGCGTGGGCCACCGCCCTGGCCCGCTCATGGCTCGCATTGACCACCGCTCTCTCAGCCGCGGTGGCCCTTTCCATCATGACCCGGACCTCATCCATGGCCATTTCGACCCAGTTCTCTGACTGTTGGAGCTGGCAGGTCAGCTCCTTAATCCTTTTGCTCGCCGACTCCAGCCTGGCTAACGTCAGCGCCAGCTTAGTCTCGACTGTGGAGGCTCGGTTTCTCTTGACTCCGACTTGGCACTCCGCTTCCCTCCGGCCACTCAGGTCCTCCTCCTAGGCCTTGGCCTCCTCCTGCTACCGAGCAAGCTTCTCGGACAGCACCTGGCTCTGCTCTTTATACTTGTCAGCCCGCCCAAGGGTGCGTGCGAGCGCCTCTCCTGTATGGGTCACCGCCGCACGAAGGGAAAAGGCCCCATTGGCCAGCTATACCAGAGAAATTCGCCAGTCACATATCGACCAAGGTATGTCAAAAAAGAGGTTATGTTCAAAGGATTACCTGGAGTACATTTACCATCACCATGTCTAGGACGGCGACATGGGACTGCCGCCCCATTTCTGCGTCGGTCGCCGACGTCCGTGCCCTTGATAGGAGGATGGCAGCCCACACCGTCCTCCATGGTGGAAAGCCTGGGCGCTGACCGCGCTGGCCCCCCCAGCGCCTCATCAACCGACCGCCGATCTGGGCGATGCATGGATCGTCGGGATGAGCTCCTCGGCTTGGCTCTATGCTCGCGGGGCCGCCTTGCCCCGGCGTTGGAACTTCTGACAGTAACCAGCCCCTCTCTGGCTGAAGGGGGCGCCTTCTCCGTCTTCGGCTCGGCGGGAGCCAGAGGGCTTCTAGCAACTGCAACCTGCCCTGCCTCGACTAAATCGGCAGTGGTAGGGACTTCCTCTTCTGGATCTAAAACCACCACGATGGCCTCGGTGGTGGCCGGGATCTCCCCCTCTTCCGTCTCGGCCCCGACTGGCCCGGGGACCGCTCCTTCAACCAGTACCTCCCTAACCGGCTCTTCCGCATGCGCCTAGGCTGCGGGGGCTTCTGAGGTCTCGGCCAGTTCAACATGGGCTCCTCTCCGTGCCCTCTTGGCTAGCCTCGCCTACCCGCCAGCCGTCAGCCTCTTATGGCGTGCGAGGGTCTCAAATTTCTTCGTAGGAATTCTCATTGCTGCACAAAAAACACACATCAGTACAAAAAAAGAAGAAGAAAAGAGAAGGGGGTGAGGCAACGAATGACAAAGGCAATGCCCAGCCGAGGGCGAGAGGGATGGGTTTCTGTGCTCACCAACTACTGGGGACAGCTCGGCCTCATGCAAGTTCTCCTCGGACAGAAGATCCTTGTAGAAAGAAATTTGGGAGGACGAGAAGTGGCGGAAGAGTTCCCCGTCCTTATCGCTCACAGCCGAATTCTCGTTGGAGCTGACGTCTGGTTCCCCCAATCGGTCCTCACTCCCTCCACATGGGTGAAAAGGAATCGAGATTTTCACCCCCTGATTTGGATGGAAGACCTAAAGGAAGGGCCCTACCGGCCTAGCAATAAAAACCCACCAGGCTCCCTCACCCTAACGGCGGAGCTTCTAGAAAGCTCGGAATAGAGATAGACTGGCCATGGAACCCTGAAAATGATAAAGGATGGTGAAGGCGCAGAAGATCCAAATCGAGTTCGGAGTCAATTGCACCGGCACTAACCTATATCTATTCAAAAGATTCAGGAAAAAGGGGTGGAAAGGAAGCCGCAACCTGCACCGAAAAAAACTCTTCGTATAGAGCGACCCGACCCGAAAGGATGGAGGTCACTCTATCTTCAGGTCCCGGCACGGACAGACGGATAAAATCAGGAACCCTATACATGACCCTAAGGGCCTCTACCTCTTCAGGGTCATGGTGGAAGCAATCCCGCCCGGCCCCGCCGGGTCGAGGTCAACTGCCGGAGGAGATGCCGGACAACAGGAAGAAATGTTAACTGCTCTCACCAGGGGTTGGTCACTCGCCCCTGGCCAGTCGCGGATCATGATCCCACCTAATGGTTGGGGCATTTGGTTGACAATTGAGGTGTGTTCCTCACCAGGAGAGGGGGACGACTCTACCATAGGCCTCTTACCCTCCCTAATGGCCCTATGGTCCATGGGTCAAAGGTGAAGGGTGAAAATGGAGACTAACCTGAAAATTGGTAAAAAGACGAAGGCTGGAGGTCTCGGTTTGCAAGGGAGCTCAGAAGGAAGGAGGCAGGGAAGCAATTGCGATGTAAAGCTCCCCCCGAGCTCATGGAGCGCCTTTTATACCCCAATTTCAGATCGCATCGCCTAAGAATTCGCCACGTGGCCTTCACCCATTGCGCCGGGTTCTCAGACGCCGGCCATTTCGCCCATACCCGAGGCATGCTGCCTCGGTTCTGCCGAGGAGCGGGATCTCCGGCCAATAGCGCTGCTTGAAAAGCGGGGAGGCAATGATGGCGCCCACCTTTCTCCCATCCTCCGAGAAGCACCCCTCGAGACAATCGGAGCCGACGTCAGCACCTACCTACCACATGATTACGAAAGATTTTCGAAGCGACATCGCCTCAGGAAGGCGCGCTGACTCACCAGACCATTGAAGGCGCCCGTAACTGGTCATCAATTTTTGAATTTTCGTGCCCCTTTCATCCAAAGGACAGCTGACACGTGGCCCTTCATGCTCAGGAGTGAAAGGGCATCTGATGTGGCTAATGATGTAGCTAATAAAGCCACAGGGGTAATCATGGAAAATCAACCATGTGAAACAAACATATCCCGTTGGCCCCGGCGTCTCCAAGGTAGTCGAGGTGGCCCCGACCTTCTCAGGCTGGCCCCGTCAGCCCCGGCGTCTCTAAGGTAGCCAAGGCGGCCCCGACCTCCGCAGGTCGGCTCCGTCCGCCCCGGTGTCTCCAATGTAGCCGAGGTCGGCCCCGACCTCCTCAGGTCGGCCCTATCGGCCCCAGCGCCTCCAAGGTAGCCGAGGCAGCCCCAACCTCCTCAGGTCGGCCCCGTTAGCCCCGGCATCTCCAAGTCAGCCAAGGCGGCCCCAACCTCCTCAAGTCGGCCCATCCGCCCCGGTGTCTCCAAATCAGCCAAGGCGGCCCCAACCTCCTCAGGTCGGCCCCGTCCTTCCCGGCATCTCCAAATCAGCCAAGGCGGCCCCGACCTCCTCAGGTCGGCTCCGGCGTCTCCAAGGTAGCCAAGGCGGCCCCAACCTCCTTAGGTTGGCCCCGTCCGCCCCGGCGTCTCCAAGTCAGCCAAGATGGCCCCGACCTCCTCAGGTCGGCCCCGTCCGTCCCAGTGTCTCCAAGGTAAACGAGGTAGCCCCGACCTCCTCAGGTTGGCCTCGTCCGCCCTGACATCTCCAAGGTAGCCGAGGCGGCCCCGACCTCCTCAGGTTGGCCTCGTCCGCCCCAGCGTCTCCAAGTCAGTCGAGGCGGCCCCGACCTCCTCAGGTCGGCTCCGTCCGTCCCGGCATCTCTAAATCAGTCGAGGCGGCCCCGACCTCCTCAGGTTGGCCCCGTTTGCCCCGGCGTCTCCAAGGTAGCCGAGGCAGCCCCGACCTCCTCAGGTTGGCCCCATCTGCCCCGGTGTCTCCAAGCCTGTCGAGGCAGCCCTGACCTTCTCAGGTCGGCCCAGTCGGCCCTGACGTCTCCAAGGTGGCCGAGGCGGCCCCAACCCCCTCAGGTCGGCCCCATCTGCCCCTGCGTCTCCAAGCCAGCCGAGGCGGCCCGACCTCCTCAGGTCGATCTCGTCCGCCCCAGTGTCTCCAAATCAGCCAAGGCGGCCTCACCCCTTTAGGTCGGCCCCATCAGCCCCGGCGTCTCCAAATCAGCCGAGGCGGCCTCGACCTCCTCAGGTTGGCCCCGTCAGCCCCGGCGTCTCCAAGTCAGCCGAGGCGGCCTCGACCTTCTCAGGTCGGCCCCGTCCATCTCGGCATCTTCAAATCAGTCGAGGTAGCCCCAACCCCTCTAGGTCGGCCCCATCGGCCTCGGCGTCTCCAAGTTAGCCGAGGCGGCCTCGACCTCTTCAAGTCGGCCCCGGCGCCTCCAAGGTAGCCGAGGCGGCCCCGACCTCTCTAGGTCGGCCCCACGTCTGCCAGAACCATCACCCCTCTGACCAGCATAGCCTGACGAAACCAGGCCCACCTACCGCCTGACCACGCTATCAATGGGACCAAGCCCACCTACCGGCTGACTCCGCCGACTAATGGGACTTGGCCCACCAACCGCTGGCTTCACCTCTCCGATGGGACAGGACCCATCAATCAACCCTAAATTCACGTAACCCCCACATATCTCGCGGACATCTCCCCCTCGCGGAATGTCGCGCGGCTAATCCCCATGCAGGTCCCAACTGCCTATAAAAGAGTAAGTCCGCAAGAGATTCAGGTATGCACAAATAATCACCCTCTCATTCTATTATCCAGGAGAAACTCCATCTCAGAGCTTTCTCCTCTCCAAAGGAGCTCTCTCGAGCTCTTCCTCAGCTGTGACCTCGATCGCTGACTTAGGCATCGGAAGGTCCCCACCGGAGAACCCCTCCGGTCTTGGACTTCTTGCAGTTTGTCTAGCTAGGTGAGAATCTCATCGATGACCAGATCAGTCTTCCCGGCGCTCAACACAGGTGATCGTGCGTCATCAATCACAAAACAGATTTAATGGCTAAAGATAATTCATTTATCCTATTACTTCATTTTAATCTATACAATAAGTTCGCGTATATTTCATTTCTAACACACCATACGAAAAAATTGATCGTGCATGTATGTAATTGCATGTGCAAAAAAAATTAAAATATTTTAAAAAGTACATTATCATATACATGTATAATTAATTATTGTATACTATGCACGTATTGATAGGGAATACAACAAATATTCCTCTAATAAGATCGCTATTAGTACGACCAAGCACGCAGTTGCGATAAAATCAACAAAAAACACAGAATAATAATAGGAACCAAAATCCAAAAGAAAACAGCGAGAGACGAGGATTTTACGTGGTTCACCCAAACTGGGCTACGTCCACGGTGGCACAGGATTTGTAAGGCTTCACTAAGAGTTGAATCAGGTACAAGCCCTCAAAACACTACTCTCTCAGAAACTCTTATGATCTAGAGAGTTGAATCAGGATCTACAGCACACGGAGGATGTCCTCACAGAGCCTCCTATTCTCTTTTTTTTCGCTCAACTTCACCGGTTGAAGAAGACACACAAAAGGATCGAAGACTCTCCTCCAATCTAATCCCATCCCAAAACTGGCTCCACACTTTTGGCAACCATGGACTGATTGCTGCCTTAAAAATCTCAACAAATCCCCCAAGATCAGATTTGGAAGTTGCAACAAATCCTCCCCAAAATCAGCTTCCTTAGTTGGCCAAATCGAATTCAAAATTCGAATTCAAACTCCCTCTTGATGAAATTAAGCTTCATCCATAACAATTTCCCACTTGGAGATTAATGACATCAATCTTAGATCTACCTTCTTTCTCTATGCCGCGCTCTCCTGATCTATCTTTGGAAAGCTTCACCAAGTTGCAACAGAGACTCAACTTGTCTCTGCTCACAACCTTGGTGAACATATCTGCAGGATTCTTAGCTCCATCAATTTTCTCCAGCTTCAACTGCTCCTCATCCAACGCACTGCGTATGAAATGATACCTAAGCTGAATGTGCTTGGTTCTTGCATGAAATGCTGGATTCCTTGCCAAGTGAACTGCGCTCTGGCTGTCGCTCCATAATGTATTACACTCGTACTCCTTGCCGAGCTCCTCCATCAACCTCTGTAACCAGATCTTCTCTTTACTAGCTTTAGTGATCGTCATCTGTAGTTGACAATGCCACTATCTTCTACAACTGAGATACCCAGCTCACTGCTGTATCACCGACAGTAAAAACATAACCAGTGGTGCTCCTCCCACTGTCTTTGTCACCAGAGTGATCTGCATCTACAAATCCATGTACTTGAAGACTATCACCTCCATAGCACAAACTGTAAACGTACCCCTGAGATATCTCAAGATCCACTTCACTGCACGTCACCTCCATAGCACAAAGTGTAAGTTGACGAGATATCTCAAGATCCACTTCACTGCATTCCAGTGCTCCTTGCCTGGATTTTGCATGTACCTACTGACTGCTCCACTTCTTGTGCGATATCCGATCTTGTGCAAACCATTGCATACATTAGACTTCCACGACTGAGGCATATGAAATTCTAATCATCTCATCCCTTGCCTTCTGAGTTATTGGACACAACTGCTTGCTGAGCTTGAAGTGTGCTGCCAGTGCCTTTGCATTCTCCATATTGAACCTCTTCAGTACCTTCTCTACATAGTCCTCCTGAGATAGCCACAGCTTCCATTGCTTTCTATCTCTGTTGATCCTCATGCCAAGAATCTGCTTCGCCTCTCCCAAATCCTTCATTGAGAACTTCTTTGCCATCAGTTTCTTGAGCTCTTCTATCTTCCTCATACTGGAACCTGCTACAAGCATATCGTCCACATACAAGGATAAAATAATGAACTCATTTGTAACATACCTCTGAAAGTACATAATGATCTGACTGACATCTGGTGAAGCCTTTCTCTAGCATGAAACTGTCAAACTTGAGGTACCATTGCCGCGGAGCCTGCTTCAGACCATACAAACTTTTCTTCAATCTGCAAACCATGTCATCCTTTCCCTGACCTGGAAACCTTCTGGCTAGTGCATGTACAGCTCCTCCTCCAAATCTCCATGAAGAAATGCTGTCTTCACATCTAGCTACTCTAGATGAAGATCCTCCACTGCTACCATGCTCAGAATCACCCTGATGGATGTCATCTTGACTACTGAGGAAAAAATCTCCTGGAAGTCAATTCTCTCTTTCTGTGCATACCCCTTGACAACTAACCTTGCATTGTATCTCTTGGTACCATCGACCTCATTCTTCATCTTGTACACCCATTTGTTGAACAGAGCTTTCTTGCCAGCGGGTAACTTCACAAGATCCCAAGTCTTGTTTTGCTTTAAAGAGTCCATCTCCTCTTTCATAGCCAACTCCCACTTGACCTTAGCTTCATCCTGCATGGCTTCAACAAAACATTCTGGCTCTCCAGAATCTATGTACAAAACATAATCATTAGCAGAATACCTCTGTGATGGCCTGGTAACCCTCGTGGTCCTCCTCAACTGTGGGGACACCGGCTGAGGTACCGATGTATGCATGTGGCTGTCTGTTCCAACCACATCTTCCTCCTCCACATCCTTGGAGTTTCCATCTTCAGTTTGCACTCGGGGAATTTCTCCATCTTTGATAGGATCAAGTTCATAAACTCATGTTTCTTTTCTTCCACTGCATCCTTCCTGTCTTTGTAAGTATGCTCTTCATCAAATACCACATTCCTGCTTCGAATGATCTTATTGTTCTGGAAATCCCAGAGCTTGTAGCCATACTCATCGCCACCGTATCCAATGAAAACACACTTTGTAGACTTGGAGTCTAACTTACTCCTCTTCTCTTTCTCAATCAGAGAATAAGCAATGCAGCCAAATACTTTAAGAAAAGAAAGTTTTACCTGTTTTCCTGTCCAAACATCCTCTGGAATCCCACCATCCAATGCACTGGATGGACTCCTGTTGATCAAATACACTGTGGTGTCCAGTGCTGCCGCCCAAAAATATGTAGGTAGACCTGAGTCAAACCTCATACTCCTCTCTCTCTCAAGAATGGTCATGTTCATTCTTTCTGCCACACCATTCTGCTCTGGTGTCCCTGAGATGGTCTTGATCCTTCTGATTCCATGCTCTGCATAGTACATCAAACTCTCTGCTGCAGTGTTCACCACCGTTATCTGTCTTGAGACACTTGAGACTTGCTCCAGTCTGGCTTTCACACATGACTCTCCATCTCTTGAAGATGCCAAAGACCTCAGACTTTTCTTCATAGCAAACACCCAGACTTTCCTGCTGAAATCATCTATAAACGTGACAAAGTACTTATTGCCCGCATATGATGCCACTGGTGCTGGACCCCAGACATCTGAATGAACCAACTCCAGCCTTTCAGTCTTCTTTTGAGTTCTTGCTAACTGAAAACTCACTGCTTTCTGCTTACCATAGATACACTCTTCACAAAACTCTATATTCACCTTCTTTAGCCCAGGTAGAAGCTCTCTCCTATGTAGAATATTCAAGTTCTTCTCACTAAGATGACTGAGCCTCCTGTGCCATAATGTAGTCACTGTACCCGTGTCTCCTGCTGCCACTGAAACTGAACTCTCACTGTCTGCCAAGAAGTAGAGAGTGCCTGTCCGCTTCCCTTTGACAACAACCATAGACCCTTTAGTAATCTTCCACTGAGAATTACCAAAAACGGATACATAACCCTCAACATCAAGCTGCTGGTAGAAATTAGGTTTTTCTTTAACTCTGGGATGTATCTGGCTTGTGCAAGTCTTAATTCTCCGCCTGTCACTGGCTTCAGTACAATTGTTCCTTTACCAACAATTCTGCACTGCTGTCCATTGCCAACTGTGACATGACCAAAATCTCCTTGGACAAAATCAAAAATAGGTGTCTCTTTGAGCTGCAATGGTAAGAAGCCCCTGAGTCTACAAACCACAGATCTGAGTTTGCCCCATCGCCGGCTGACAGGCACACATCCTTAAAATTACGCTCAATAGTACTCACAACATTTGCTTCCTGACCTTCTATCTTGCTCTCTGCACCTTTTTCTTCTTCTTACCCCAACAATCCTTGCTCATGTGACCTTTCTTCCCGCAGTTCCAACACTTCATGGGAAATCTCCCTTTGGACTTTCCTCTGCTCTTGGACCGGCCTTTCTCTGACTTCTTCCTCTCCTGTGATCTTCCTGTGGTATCCACCATGAGTGCAGCACTTGTAGAAGTCCACCCACAGCCTTTCTTCTCATCTCATCATTCAATATACAACTAACTGCATCATTGAATGTAAGGTTACCTGATACCGAGTTGCTGACTGTCATCACAAGATTGTCCCAACTCTCTGGCAAGGAACATAAGAAAAGAAGAGCCCTGAATGATATCATCAAAAGCAACAGAGACCGACTCCAATTGATTAATCATCATGTTGAACTCGTTCAGATGCTCGTCACTGAACTATTCTCAGCCATCTTCAAATTGAAGAGCTTTTTCATGAGAAATATCTTGTTTGAGGTGGAAGGTTTTTCATACAGCTTTGTTAAAGCGGTCATCATATCCATGGTGGTCTTTTCCTTTGCAATATTATACGCCACTTGAG
>UESW01004462.1:532491-572899 GCA_900491605.1 Calamus simplicifolius | reverse complement strand
ATTTAATTTAATTAATTAATTTAATATTTAAAAATAAAATTTAAAAATTAATTTAATTAATTAAAAAAAATTTAAAAAATTATTTTTTAAAATTAAATTAAAAATAAAAAAATTAATTTTTAAAATTAAATTAAAAATAAAAAAATAAATTTTTAAAATTAATTTAATTTTTTTTATTTAATTTTTTAAATTAATTTAATTGTTTAAAGGAAGGGATAATTTTATTTTTACAAAAGAGGCCGGGGTAATTTTGTCAAAAGAAAAACTTATTAAATTACAACATAACCGAGTAATATGGATAGCCACCTTCCCCTTAAGTAATGTGGATTACCACTCAAGTGGTAATCTAGATTACCATTGCAAGATGAATTGCCCTTCAAATACGTACCAAACATGGTTATCCGGTAGGACCCTTTTAAATTACCGGTAATCTAGATAGATTACCTCCTACCAAATGCCCCCTAAGAGTTAAGGTAGTATTTTAAATAGGGGATAAAAGAAGATATTTCCTGAATATCCCTTTTTATTTCCAAAAGGCATAACTATAAGGGATAGTTGAGAATAAAGTTAGACAAAGAGATAATCCATAACTGGTTATCCCTCCAAATAAGAGTAAAAAAAAGTTATCATATATATTTATCTTTTTGTATCTGATATGATCACATACATTTATCCATAGGTAATATTTTTTCTATCAAACACTACCTAAACGATTAGATAAATAATAAATAAAAAAAATTTACTATATTAAATTAGATTATGTATCTTATACAAAGTTGGCAGCAACCTCCTCACCATTTTGAAAAATAATTAGATATTTCAGTAAAAAAATAAAGATAAATAGTTAGAGATATGGTATCATTTTAGGATGGATGGTAGCAAACCGTGGATTTTAGGAGAGAAATGTTGGCGGGACTGCGAGGTACCACGGGTCCAAACGAAGCGAAGAATCCGAGGCTCAAACATCCTTATCCAGAGGATAGCCTATCCCATCCCAGCTATTACCGTGCGCACTTGCCTTTAGTTTGGCCTTGGCACCAACCTTGGTTTGCCTTCCACGCTCTCACGGGTCGGTCGTATTCCACCATCCCCCACGTGTCGCCATGTTCCGCCAAGGGGCGGTCCCCCGGCTCCCCCAAACCGCCCGGTTATCCCCAGCCCCGTCTCCGCCACCGGTTCAAGCGGCCGTCAATTGCCCCCACCTTCCCCCACCCCCCTAATCCAACATATAACTTAGATACCCTATTCGTGAAGGGATATGCTAACGGAGTCCACATAAAATGGCCGGGGGATCGCTCCACCAACATCAACCAACGAACCGGCGACGCCGGTGGGCCCCCCGATCCTCGCTCGAGAAAAAAAAAAAAAAAAAACTAAAAATAGGCGGAATTCCGTCTACTAAAACGAAGAAACTAAAAAAACTAAAATGTGGAAGATAAAATCTTCAAATTAGGAAAATAGCGATTTTGTACCAGATCATTTGGGGCCATCTCCAGTGCAACGCGTTCACGCGTTTCCGTGTCCCATCTTCGCCCCTTCCCTATTTATATCTCCCATTCTCCGCTCTCCTCTCCTTAGGAGGCGCAGAATTTTCTCTTCAGAAGAAAAATTTTGTTCCTTCTGCCCCTGCCTCCTCTCCTCCTCTCTATTCCACCCATTCCTTCTCCGATCCACCTATCCAGTGTTAATTATCCATCCATATATTCCTATACCATTCCACCCAATACATCGCTGGTTTGATCTATAATATTATTCCAGGGATTTAGAGGAAGAGGAAAGAAAGTGACAGAGAAAAAGAAGCATAGGAAGGAGAACACAGGAGGGAATAGAGACGAAGGCGGAAACGGAGAAGAAAATGAGGATCCTCGAGGACGAGCTGTTCCCGTCGACGCCGGGGAAGGTGAAGATCGAGCGGGCCCACGCGATTAATCGGCAGTTCCACCGGTGCTTCGCGTCGACGAGCACCATGTTCCTTTGGGCGCTATTCCTGATCGCGCTAACCGCGTCGTACCTGAGCTTCCAGAGCTTCGTCGACACCTCGTCCAAGTTTCTCGGCGTCGTGGGGCGGCCTCCACTGGGAGAAGCAGATCCGGGCCTCCGCCGAGATCCGGCGGCGGCATGGGATCTCCGTCCTGGTCACCGGCGCCGCTGGCTTCGTCGGCTCCCACGTCTCCATTGCTCTCCACAAGCGCGGCGACGGCGTCGTGGGCCTCGACAACTTCAACTCCTACTACGATCCCTCGTTGAAGAAGGCCAGGAAGTCCCTTTTGGCCTCGCAAGGCATCCTCGTCGTCGAGGGCGACATTAACGACGGCCACCTCCTCGCCAAGCTATTCGACGTGGTCCCCTTCACTCACGTGATGCACCTGGCGGCTCAAGCTGGAGTGCGGTATGCGATAGAGAACCCAGCGTCCTACGTCCACAGCAACATCGCCGGCCTGGTGACGCTTCTGGAGGCGTGCAAGGCGGCAGACCCCCAGCCAGCAATTGTGTGGGCCTCCTCCTCGTCGGTGTACGGCCTTAACGAGAAGGTTCCCTTCTCGGAGTCGGACCGCACCGATCGCCCAGCCTCCCTATACGCTGCCACAAAGAAGGCCGGCGAGGAGATCACCCACACCTACAACCACATCTATGGCCTCTCCATCACCGGCCTCCGGTTCTTCACCGTCTACGGGCCCTGGGGCCGCCCCGACATGGCCTACTTCTCTTTCACGAGAAACATTCTTCAAGGGAAGCCGATCACGATCTACCGAGGCAAGGATCGAGTCGATCTCGCTCGGGATTTCACCTACATCGACGACATCGTGAAGGGGTGCTTGGGGTCGCTGGACACGGCGGAGAAGAGCACGGGGAGCGGCGGGAAGAAGCGGAAGCCGGCTCAGTATCGGATCTACAACTTGGGGAACACCTCGCCGGTAACGGTGCCGACGCTGGTGGCGATCCTGGAGCGCCAACTCAAGGTGAAGGCGAAGCGGAACGTGGTGGAGATGCCAAGTAACGGCGACGTCCCCTTCACCCACGCCAACACCAGCTCGGCTCGAGCTGATCTCGGCTACAAGCCGACCACCAATCTTGAGACCGGTCTTAAGAAGTTCGTCAAGTGGTACCTACGCTACTACGGCTACAGTCCGCGGGGAGCCAAGAACTTGTAAAAAAAAAAAAATCCGCATTTTTTTGCTTTTCTTTTTTCTAATGTTTCTTGTTCTTTTCTTAGGTATTTTTACCTTAATTTTGGGGGAAATACTTAAAATTCTTTTCTTGGAGGCGAAGCAGAGGGAAGCGAAAAAGGGTTCTGCCTTGATTGTTCCTCTACTTTTTGCGGGGATTTTTTCTTTTCTCTTTTATTATTGCTTTTCTTTATTTTGTAAATTAAGCATCCGGGCTTCCAGTTCTGTTAGTCCGCTGATTGGACGGTGGAGTCCACCTCTTCTTTTTCTTGTTTTATTTATTATTATTATTATTGGTACTTCTCCTGCCACTTTTTTTTTTTTTCTTTTCATTAAGTTCACGTGACTAGTTTAACATTCCGTGACCGCCCATTTGAAATTTGTAAGACGATCCGTTTCCAGGACAGGCTGGCGCTCGAGATTCGAACCGCCAGAGGAGGCGAGGATCGCTGCGAATGTTATGTTCTGTAAATATTCTACGAATATTGGTTGATTTATTTATGAGCTACCTTTCTCTCTTTGTTGCTTTGTTTGGTCAATTGGTCTCGCTTTAAATGGAGCGAGTGGACGGGAGATTTGGGGCATCACACGTACCGGGAGCCAGCTGGACGTGAAATGATTGACGGCTGTGATGGGCTACGCCTCTTCTGCGAGCGTACGGTGGCCGTCAATCTGTCTCCCCTTTCCTTGCAACGCATCGCGCTCCATATCCAGCTGTAAAAAGGATCGGCAATTACCAACTACCCGGCCTCGCGTGTAATTTCGACGCGATGCCATTATTCAACTGGGACCCACAACGTGGCCCTATTTGGACGGTTTGATGTGGGTGGGCCATTACACTGTGGACGTCATGATGTGGATTCGTCTGGATTATTCCACGAGGCTGTGGTGGGAGGAAGCGTGTGAACGCTGGACCCTTTTGCAATGGGCGCTGCTTGGGAGCTGGAGCGCTTTTGAAACGGCGGTCAAATCTCTCTGGTTTAGGGGTCTCCGCCGGCAGGGGCCGGTGGTCCGTCACAGCCGGCGTGCTTCGAGATTACTAGAAATATGGGGAAAATTAATGAAACCATGTGGCCAGCCGAAGTCCACCGGTTTAGCGCCGTACTTTTTAAAATCGACCCCTCGCTGAGTCGTTCATTCTGATGTCACGACTAGCGAAAGGACGTCATCATCTTACCCTTTCGGCACGCTTCTCGTACGCACTACAGGCTACAAAGTGTTGGGTTGATCGCTTTAAATTATAACCGTTTGATCAAGAAACGGTGTCGTTAACGATAGCCAGCAGCTTGGTTTTTTTTATATAGGTGGACGGTCACACTATTCTGATACGAATTAAATCTGAACTATCAGAGTATAAACTTTAATTAAAAATAATAAAAAAAATATTAACATGCTAATTTCATTGATCGAAATGGCAAGTGATGTGACCAGTGATGTGGTCAATAAAATCACAAAGGTAATTATGGCAAAATCAACATATGGCACCAGTACAGCCTCGTCAGTCACGTCTTTTCCAAGGCGCGCCGTGGTGGCCCCAACCTCCTAAGGCCGGCCCCCGGTGGCCCCGTCTTCTCCAAGGTGCGTCGTGGCGGTCCCGATCTCCTAAGGCGGCCCCCGACGGCCCCGTCTCCTCCAGGACGCACCGTGGCGGCCCCGACCTCCTAAGGCCGGCCCCCGGCGGCTCCGTCTCCTCTAGGATACGCTGTGGCGGCCCCGACCTCTTAAGGCCGGCCCCCGATGACCCCATCTTCTTCAGGACGCGTCGGTGGCCCCGACTTCTCCAAGGCACGCTGTGGCGGCCCCGACCTCCTAAGGCTGGCCCCCGGCGGCCCCGTCTCCTCTAGGACGCGCCGTGGCGGCCCGACCTCCTAAGGCCGGCCCCTGGCGGCCCCATCTTCTCCAGGGCATGCCGTGGCGGCCCCGACCTCCTAAGGCCGGCACCATTTTCTCCAGGACTCGCTGTGGCGGCCCCAACCTCCTAAGGTCGGCCCTGCACCTGCTAAAACCACCAACCGTTTGACCCACTCAGACTGGCATCTCCTAAGCATGATGTTGATGGGACCAGACCCACCTACCAGCCGATTTCGCCAACTTATGGGACCTGACTCACCAACCACTGGCTCTCCCTCTCCGATGGGATAGGACCCACCAACTAGCCCAAGCTCACGTAACCTCAACGTATCCCGCAGACATTCCCTCCTTGCGGAATGTTATGCGCCCGAACCCATGCAGATTTCAACGGCCTATAAAAGGGTAAGTCCACAAGAGATTCATGTACGCTAACATAAGCACTTCCTCACTTTTCCATCCAGAGAGACTCCACTTCTAAGGGTTCTCTGGACCTGAGAGTGCTCTCTCAAGCTTTCCTTCGGCTGTGACCTCGATCACTGACTTGGGCGTCGGAGGGTCCCCACCGGAGGCCCCTCCAGTATTGGGACTTCTTGCAGGTCGTTCGACTGCCCGAGGATCTCGCCAGCAGCTAGATTAGGTCTCCTGGCGCTCCACGTATGCGGTCGTGCATCATCAGATTGGCGCGCCAGGAAGGGGGGGGAAGCAAAGAAGACCCGAACCCTACAGTATACTTCTCTTTTCTCTCCCTCTCTCAACTATAGTGGTGACACAAGCTCAGGATGCCTCAGTCAGTCACCCTGGGTGGAATCTCCCCCTGGCTAGGCAGTAGGAGGAGGCCAACCTCCCTGCCGCCGACCCTTCCGTTACTTCCCCGCAACTAGAGGTGATTGCCCCAGCCACAGAGCTGCTGGTGGCTCTTACCCAGCAAGTCCAAACTCTTACCGCCATGGTCCATGGACTTCAGTAGCAGCAGTCTGTGGCCACCCAACACCAGACCGCTCCCCCTGCCAGTCAGCAGTCGGCAAGGGGAGGTTCTCTCCGGTGAGAGGCCGGTCGCTGTCAGGTTTCCCCTAGGAAGCCTCACTATGAGCCTCTTAAGCGGCCACGGTCCCCCGGTTATGGCCTGAGCAAGTTTTCGCCAGAGCCGCACTGCCAGGAGGAACCAAAACGAAAGCCTCACCCTCCGTGTCCTTCTTCTTCTTCTTCTTCTTCACCCTCCGAGCCATCCCAGAGGGCCCCGATGATCAGCCGCCAAGCAGAGGAGCACCTGGATGAGTACAATCGGCGACTAGACGAGCTTGCCAGGAAGATCAACAATCAACCAGAGGAAGAATATGACACCCGTCCTCCTTACACCCGCTGGATACTGGAGGAGCCCATCCGCACCAGATTCTGTTTCCCTCAGATAGATCCGTACAATGGTACGATGGATCCCCTCGATCACCTCGAGAGTTATAAAGCTATGATGCAAGTCCAAGGTGCTACGGATGCCCTCCTCTGCAAGGCTTTCCCCGCCACTCTACGGAAAGCTACTCGCGCCTGGCACTCACGTCTATCCCCCCACAACATCTACTCTTTTCGAGAGCTGGAAAAGGCCTTTCTAGTGCATTTTGATGCCTGCCGATGGATCCAAAGAGTCGCAGATAGCCTCTTCTCTGTCCGCCAGAAGGAAGGGGAGTCGTTGCGGGACTTTGTGGCTTGGTTCAAGACCGCCGCCCTTGAAGTCTACCATCTAGACGATGCGATGGCAACATTAGCGCTGAAGCGGGGCTCCTTCCATCCCACTTCACCTTCTCTTTAGACAAAAAGCCTCCAAGCTCCTATTCTGGCCTCCTTTTCTGGGCTTAGAAGTACATTTGCACGGATGAGGCCGATTTCACCCTCCGAGAATCCTCAAGGAGCTCCAGCTGAAAGCCTGCTCGCCCAGAGCCAAGTTGACCTTCTCGCCCCCGGCGACCCGAACCACCCTGACGGTCAGACCGTGAGCGTCGAGGCCTCGCCCCTCGGGAGGGCAAGCTCACACCTCTTCTGGCTCCTCACTCTCATATCCTTATGGAGATTGAGGGCGAGCCTTACCTCAAGCCGCCTCCTCCCATGAAGAAGGGCACCCCCCGTGACAAGAGCCACTACTGCCGCTTCCACCGGGATTATGGCCACGACACCGACAATTGTTACAACTTGAAACGTGCCATCGAGGAGCTCATCCGATGGGGCTACCTCGGGAAGTTTGTCCAGAAGGCACCACAACCACTGTCAGCACTCATGGGACCTCCGCACGCTCATGCCATTGTTGACAACGCCCCCACAGAGCGGACGGTTGGAATGGTGTCTTGGGGAGCAGCTTCCTCGCCCAAGCGGCCGAGGGAGGAGAGGGCGCTGGGCGACGTGATTCTTGGGGGGGATCATCAAATGTGGAAAATGTAAACAACGAAGGCATTGTCGTCTCTATGACGATCACCAAACACCCTGTAAAATGGATACTAGTTGATAGTGGCAGCTCAGCTGACATCCTTACCTACGACGCATTTGTTAGGATGGGATTATCTCTTGACTCTCTTCGGCCCATGGCGACCCCTTTGGTCGGATTCACAGGGGATTCAGTAAGGGTTGAGGGCAAAGTATCCTTGCCTGTGACGGCCGGAACGCCGCCATACCAAAGCATAGTTATCATGAAGTTCTTGGTCGTGCGAGTACCCTTAGCATATAACGCCATCCTTGGGCGCCCAGGCTTAAACTTATTGGATGCAGTCATCTCCACCCAACGTTTGCTGGTGCAGTTCCCTACTAGTAAAGGTGTTGGAGAAATGAGAGGCGAGGTCGGCTCGGTCCTACCTTGTTACCATGCAGCGTCAAGCCCTCTGAAAGCCGAGCTGGTCACAGAAGCGCCTGACCCTAGGGAGTCCAGCGTGGGAGGAGAACCGGCCGAGCGGCTCTTAACTTTTCCTCTTGGAGATGACCCGACGAGGACCGTGTGCATCGGTGGACTCCTTCCCCCAGAAGATCGTGATTGCCTTTTGACTTTTTTTGCGGGCCAATTCGGACATATTCGCTTGGTCGGCATCTGACATGCCCGGTATTCCTCCTGAGGTGATCACCCACAAGCTTAACATTGATCCAAAGTACCACCCAGTCCGCTAGAGGAAGAGAAACATCGCTCCCGAGCGACAAAAGCTATCGATGGAGAGGTCAACAAGCTACTCGCCGCCGGCTATATCAGAGAGGCGCATTATCCCAGCTGGCTGGCCAATGTTGTCATGATGCGAAAGGCGAGTGGAAGCTGGCAAATTTGCATCGACTTCACTGACCTGAATAAGGCGTGCCCGAAAGATAGTTTCCCTCTGCCCCGGATCGACCAGCTGGTAGACTCCACCTCAGGCCATGAACTTCTCAGCTTCATGGATGCCTTCTCTGGATATAATCAGATAAAGATGGACCCAAGTGACGAGGAGCACACGTCCTTCGTGACAGAAAAAGGCATCTATTGTTATAAAGTGATGCCCTTCGGCCTCAAAAATGCGGGAGCAACATATCAAAGGTTGATGAACAAGGTCTTCCAGGATCAGCTGGGCCGAAACATGGAAGTCTATGTGGACGACATGCTGACAAAAAGTACCCGTGCCTCCGACCACGTCCTCGACTTAGAGGAAACCTTCAACAACCTCCGCCATTTCGAAGTCAAGTTGAATCCAAAGAAATGTGCCTTTGGCGTCACGGTAGGCAAGTTCCTAGGCTTCATGGTGACTCAGCGAAGGATTGAGGTGAACCCTGAGAAGATCAGCGCTATCCTCGATATGAGGCCGCCGTCTAGCAAGAAGGAGGTGCAGCGACTCACAGGGAGGGTGGAAGCTTTAAGCCATTTCCTCTCCAAGTCAGCCGAGCGATGCTTACCCTTCTTTAAAGCCCTGCGGAAGGTGAACAGCTTCGAGTGGACGGGCGACTGCCAGGAAGCCTTCGACGGGCTGAAGGCATTTCTGTCTTCCCCACCGCTCCTGTCTAAACCAAGGGATGGGGAGAATCTCTTCCTCTACCTCGCTGCCTCTCCAGAAGCTGTTAGCTCAGTTTTGGTGCATCTCGACGCTGACGAGACCCAGAGGCCTGTCTATTATGTGAGCAAGGTGCTCCACGATGCGGAGGTCAGGTACTCCAGGATAAAAAAAATCATCTTCGCCTTGATCGTCTCCGCTCGGCGTCTCCACCCATACTTTCAGGCCCATCCCATTATGGTGCTCATGGACCAACCCCTCCGAGCCATCCTGGCTCACCCGAATACCTCAGGCCAACTCGCCAAATAGGCCATCAAGCTGGGAGAGTTCGATCTTTCTTTTCAAGCTCGACCCGCCTTGAAGTCCCAGGTCTTGGCCGACTTCTTGGTCGAGTGCACTTGGGCCGAGGAGCCGATCGAGGGGGCTCTTGCAGAGCAACCTATTGCCAAGCCAGAGGACGATGGGGAGTCTTGGATCCTCCATGTGGATGGCGCCTCAAATTCCCAAGGAAGCGGCGTCGGCCTGATTCTTGTGGGCCCTGACGGTGAAACGATGGAATGTGCCCTCCGATTTTTGTTCGAAGCCACCAACAATCAAGCAGAATACGATGCCTTATTGGCAGGCTTGAGGCTCGCTCGAGAACTTGGAATAAGGCGCCTCAGAGCTTTCACTGACTCGCAACTTGTCTCCGGGCAGATCAATGGGGAATACAAAGCACGTGATTCCGCCATGACCCGGTACCTAGACAAGGTCCGATCCCTAGTTTCTCCACTCTCTTACTTCAGTATCAGCTATATTCCTTGGAGTGAAAATGCCAAGGCCGACACCCTTTCCCGCCTGGCTACCTCCACCAACAGCATTACAAGGGACGCCTTCGTCGAGCACCTAGAAAGACCCATCATAGAAGACAGCGAGAAATCCTTCCGCTCACCCAAGAGCCAACATAGATGGATGCCTACGTCCGCTATCTCACAGAGGACACCCTCCCTGATGATCACAATGAAGCTAGACTACTTAAGTGGAGGGCCTCCAAATTCGTCCTTGAATGGACATCTGTACAGAAGGTCATTTTCCTACCCCTTACTCAAGTGCGTAGGACCTGCCGATGCCGATTATATCCTCAGAGAAATCCATGAGGGCATCTGTGGGAACCATCTAGGGGGCAGGTCCTTAGCCTAGAAGGCCCTCCGACAAGGATACTTCTGGCTCACTATGAGAGATGATGCAGCCAGGTTAGTCCAGAAGTGTGACGGTTGCCAGCGTCATGCACACATCCAGCACCAACCCTCTGTTCCTCTAAATCTGCTCTCGGCCCCATGGCCTTTTGCCCAGTGGGGGATGGACATCCTTGGGCCATTCCCCCTGGCTTCAGGACAGCGGAAGTTCCTAATTGTCGCCATCGACTACTTCACTAAATGGGTTGAGGTCGAGGCGCTGGCCAAAATCACAGAGAGCAAGGTCAAAGCCTTCTTCTGGAAGTCGTTCATATGTTGCTTCGGCCTACCGCACACCCTCATCTTCGATTACGGTCGCCAGTTTGACAATGCCACATTCAAGACCTTCTGTGACGAGCTAGGCATCCGCCACCTGTTTACCTCTGTCGGCCACCCCCAAACCAATGGGGAGGCCGAGGTCATGAACCACACCATCCTTAGAGGGCTCAGAACATGGCTGGACAGATCCAAAGGTCGATGGGTAGAAGAGCTTCCTAGTGTATTATGGGCCTACCACACTACCCCAAGAGCTTCGACAGGCGAGACCCCATTCAATCTAACTTTTGGGTCCAAGGCGGTCATCCCCGTGGAAATCGGACTGCCGAGCCCGCGTGTGGAATCCTATAACCAGGAAGACAACCCCACCCAGCTAAGGGCAAATCTTGACTTCATTGACGAGGTGCGCGATCAGGCGCGGTTGCATATGGCCGCTTTCCGCCAATGGACAGCCAAGTATTATAATGCCCGAGTCCACCCCAAGGTATTTCGCCCTGGAGATCTGGTTCTAAGAAGGGCAGAGGTGTCCAAGCCATTGGAAGAAGGCAAGTTGTCCGCCAACTGGGAAGGTCCTTATCGCGTCACCAAGGCGTTACGTCAAGGAGTGTACCTGTTGATCCCAGATTGATTTTGATGATTACAAAATAATTAGGCAATTCTAAGTTTGATACAGGGAAGTTCGGTCGCCTTGCAAGTAAGTATCTTCGTGCAAAATTTCATTGGTAAGAAAGTACTTCATTTAATTTGCTTTGAATATTTTTTATTAGCTTGGGAGTTAACTGGTTAGCTAACTTGTTATTCCATTTAGCTAGCTGGCACACCTCTCAGCTAGCTGATACATTGTCTCAGTGCTTGGCCGAACGATCTTGTATTTTAGCTAGCTGGTTAGCTAGCTTGTTAGCTAGCTGAAGTTTCTTCAGCTAACTAAAATGCTCATCACAGTGCTTGGCCGAATGCTCTATAAATTTAGCTAGCTGGTTGGTTAACTTGTTAGCTAACCGGAATTCGTTTTAGCTAACTCCAGTTGCATGTAAACTCTCCTGGCCGAACAGTTTCAAATTTTAGCTAACTATGGATCTAGCTGCCAGGCCTTCTAGCTAGCTGACGTTTCTTTTAGTTAACTGCTTAGCTAACTATTTTATCCTGAAGCTAACTGGTTAGTTAACTATTTTTCACTGGTGACCTTATGGCCGTGAGGTTTGAAAATTTAGTTAGCTGAGGAGCTAACTCCCTCTCTCTCTCTGGCCGTTTGTTTTCTCTGCTTAGCTAACTGGAAAGCTAGCTATCTTTTCATTAGTTAACTGGAGAGCTAACTAAGCTGAGCGATTTCTATGGTGTTTTTAAAATTAGTTAGCTAGTGAGCTAACTGGCTATCATTTAGCTAACTGCTGAGCTAACTCCACTTCTTCTGTTATCCCTGTAGCCGAGAGCTTTAAAATTTTAGTTAGCTGGAGAGCTAACTAGCAATGCACGGCTCTTTCTTCTGACTTTTTGATTTGCCTGTTAGTTAGCTGGAAAGCTAACTATCGATTGATTAGTTAGCTGGTGAGCTAACTAAGAAATCTGCACCTTTTTCTCCTGGTGTTTACTTTTGCTGTTAGTTAGCTGGAGAGCTAACTAGCAATCTTTTTAGTTAACTAAAGTGCTGCCTTTGGACGTCTTTTTCAATCGTGGCCTCTCTTGTGAGCTAGCTGACTAGCTAGCCAAGGATTATTGCTTAAGTCTTGGCCGAATGGTTTCTAGCCTTCAGCTGCCTGAAGTTATTTCTAGCCAACTACCGCCTGAGTTCTTGAATTTGCTTTTCCTTTCTTACTCTTTCTCTATTGCTATTTTAAGCTACACTTAACTTTTGGATTTTTGAATTTTTGCAGTGCTTTTCCTTCCTCAAATGGAGATCAGCATTCAATGCTTAAGAGAAACATTTATAACGGTTATATTTTCTTCCTATTTTTATTTCTATTTGTTCCAATGTATCTAACGGATATTTTTCTTGTTGGATGTTTATAAAAAGGTGGGATCTGAAGCACACCATGATGATTTCTGAAAAAGAGTTTTCAAAGAGAAAAAAATCCAAGAAAAGAGCTTATATTGCATATTGTTGAGTGGTTGTTGCTGTGCATTCAAGTTCATTCATTGCTCCAAAAAGTTGTCCAGATCTTTGAATCTTTTCAAGCAATCAAGACTTTAGCTACTTCGATCTCGTTCATTTATTGCTGAGTTTATTGCTTCAAAAATTATAAAGTATATTCTGAATATTTGCTCATTGTGGGAGCTTCTCTTTATCATTCCTTTATCGTTTTTGTAAAAGGGTTAGTGTTAACCCTGATTATTTTGGGCTTCTTGTGCCTTGAAACAAGAGGACTAGCCTAGGTTTGGCTAGGGGATTTGGCTTCCTTGTGCCGTGAAACAAGAGGACTAGCCTGGTGTGGCTAGGGGTTTTTGGCTACCTTGTGCCGTATAAACAAGAGGGCTAGCCTGGTTTGGCTAGAGGTTGTAATCGTTGTGATACGATTAGTGGAATTTCCAAAGGTTTTGTAGAGTGGATGTAGGTGCTGAGTTTGGCACCGAACCACTATAAACTTCTGTGTGTTGTGGTTGTTTGATTCTCTACTGTTATCATTCTGTACACTCCACTACACCGCTGCAAATCAAATTTTTTTTAATAACCCAATTCACCCCTCTCTTGGGTTGCTACATCTGGGCAACAAGTGGTATTAGAGCAGAGTGCTCTTGATTTCTATAGCTTTGATTAGCTTGGAGCCAAAGATCAGTAGTAATCCAAATGAGTTCTATGTTGACTGAAGAACAATCAACTAACAGACCACCTTTCTTCAATGGAACAAATTACACATATTGGAAAGCACGAATGAAAATCTTCATTCAAGCACTAGATTATGATTTATGGGGAATCATAATTAATGGACCACACACCCACTATTATGATTGAAAATATTAATATTGCAAAGCCTGAATGGGATGAGCAAGACAAGAAATTAGCTCAATTAAATGCTAAGGCTATGAATGTTCTTTATTGCTCTCTTGATGCAAATGAGTTTAATAGCATATCTACTTGTATGTCTGCTAAGGAAATATGGGATAGACTTGAAGTCACCCATGAGGGTACAAATCAAGTCAAGGAATCCAAAATAAATATGCTTGTTCATAAGTATGAGTTATTTAAGATGGATCATGATGAAAATATTACTGATATGTTTACAAGATTTACTGACATTATTAATGGATTGAAAAGTCTTGGAAAATCTTATGCTAACAGTGATCTTGTTAGAAAAATCTTAAGATCTTTACCTAGGACATGGGAAGCAAAAGTCACTGCAATTCAAGAAGCAAAAGATCTTAACACTTTATCACTTGAAAAGTTGGTCGGTTCTTTGATGACTCATGAGCTTCAGCAACGACAACATATCGATGAAGATGAATCAAAGAAGAAAAGAACTATGGCTTTGAAGAGTGTAACTCAAGAAGATGAAAGTGAAGAAACCACTAGTGACAGTGAGAAAGATGATGAAATGGAACTTATTTTAAGAAAATTTAAAAGGTTCATGAAGAGAAAGAAATTTGAAAAAAGAAAATAATTTATCAAAGGAGACTATAGCAAAGATAAGGAAAAGAGTGAACCTCCTACATGCTATGAGTGCAAGAGGTAAATGGAGAAGCGAACGCTGACCTACCTGAAGCCTCATAAGGTAATGATGAATTAGAAAGAGGTTTGAGGTATGTTCTTAGTCACCCCAAAGATCTAATTATTGGTGACCCTTCTCAAGGAGTTAGAACTAGGTCATCATTTAGAGATGCTTGCAATAACTTAGCATTTGTATCTAAAATTGAACCTAAATGTTATGATGATGCTAAAAATGATGTTGATTGGATTAATGTCATGCATGAGGAACTTAACCAATTTGAAAGAAATAATGTTTGGACTCTTATTGAAAGACCTCATGATCATCAAATTATTGGAACTAAATGGTTTATAGAAACAAATTAGATGAACATGGTAATATAATTAGAAATAAGGCAAGATTGGTAGCTAAGGGTTATTATCAAGAAGAGGGAATTGATTTTGATGAAACTTATGCCCCTGTTGCTAGATTAGAAGCTATTAGATTACTTCTTGCTTATGCTTGTTATATAAATTTTAAATTGTATCAAATGGATGTTAAAAGCGCTTTCTTAAATGGATACATTGCTGAGCAAGTTTTTGTGGAACAGTCATCCGGCTTTGAAAATCACTTGTTTCCAAATAACATTTTCAAATTGAACAAGGCTTTATATGGTTTGAAGCAAGCACCCCGGGCATGGTATGAAAGATTAAGCAAATTCTTGATTAGTAATGATTTTATTCGAGGAACTGTGGATACAACTTTATTTATTAAAAGACAAAATGAAGATATATTAATTATTCAAATCTATGTTGATGATATCATATTTGGTGCCACTAATGATTCTTTGTGCAAAGGCTTTGCTAAGCTTATGCAGGGAGAGTTCGAGATGAGTATGATGGGTGAGCTGACCTACTTTCTCGGACTACAAATTAAACAAAGCAATAATGGGATCTTCATAAGCCAATCCAAATATACCAATGGAATGATCAAGAAGTTTGGCATGGAGACATCCAAGAGTATCGGTACCCCTATGAGCTCATCATGTAGACTTGAATCCTATAATTCTAAAAGTCTGTCAATTTAAAATTATATAGAGGCATGATTGGATCATTATTATATTTAACTGCTAGTAGGCCAGATATTTTATTTAGTGTTTGCATGTGTGCAAGATATCAAGAAAACACTAAAGAATCATACTTGCTTGCTGCTAAAAGAATATTTAAATATTTAAATGGAACAATAAATTTAGGTATATGGTATGATAAACAATCTAGCATTGACTTAATAGGATACACTGATTCTGACTTTGCTGGATGTAAATTAGATAAGAAATCAACCACTGGAACCTGCCAGTTTCTAGGTGTTAACTTAATTTCATGGTTTAGAGAAAGCAAACTTCAGTAGCACTGTCTACGGCCGAGGCCGAATACATTGCAGCTGGAAGTTGCTGTGCTCAAATTTTATGGATTAAGCAACAGCTAGAAGATTATGGTATTAAACAAAAGGCTATACCTATAAAATGTGATAATACAAGTGCAATCAATTTAACTAAGAATCCTATTCAACATTTTAGAACAAAACATATTGAAATTAGACATCATTTCATTAGAGATCACGTAAATAATGGAAATGTTGTTATTAAATTTTTAAGTACTGAAAATCAAATTGCTGATATTCTCACTAAGCCTCTTGATGAAACAAAATTTTATAAAATCAGAAGAGAATTGGAAATGTTTGATCCAACCATTTAATGAATCAATTAATGAATCGATATGATATCAAATTGATGTGACATCTTTTAAATCAAATAAATTAAAGGAACATCATTAAATGCTTGAGTATGTTGTAATGCTTTAAGTCTTTTCATCTTTATGAATGCCAACTGTTATACTCCCATAAATTCATCCACCAACCAGATGTATGAAACCTTTTTCATTTTATTCATGGCAAGCAACTGACCAGGTAACCAAATAGTCACCTGGCTAGTTAACCATCAAGCCATCTCCCTATATAACCTTTTTCACCAAACGATTTTTTCATTCAAACCGTCTCCCTCATTCTTCCTTACTTCAAGCCGAGCGTCTTCACCACTTCTCCTCTCATTCTCATCCTCCCATTCACTCCATCAATCAACCTATCAATCCTTTCTTCAATTCACTCTATCAATCCATCTTGAAGATAGTGGATGGCTCCCAAGAAGAAGATAATCGCAAGAGATGACGATTGTGGTGATCTTTGCCGGAAGTCTTCTACTTCTTCATCCCATATCAACTCCCTTCTTGCATCTAAATCCTTTGCTCATGGAAGGTTAGTTGATTTTAACTTCTTAGAACAAGAAGGTTTTAAAATTGGAAAACTTTTAGTTAATCAAGGTTGGGATAAGCTTCTTTCTACCAAGAGACCTATTTATCCTGAGCTTATTAGGGAATTTTATGAAAATATATCTTTTGGTAGAGGGACTATCTCTTCCTTTGTGAAAAAGACTAAAATCAACCTAGACTGCAAAACGTTAGGATGTGCTATTAATATTCCATCTGATGGTTTCTTAGAAGTCCTACCCAGTGAATGTGGATATAAAATAAGTTTAATCCTTAATATTGATGATAATGAAGCCAGTAATATTGAAACTCTAGATGCCAACATGCTATCTATAGAAAATAGATTGTTTCACAGTATCATCGCCAAAATCCTAACCCCTCGTACTGGTTCGTTTAGTGTAGTAAATGATAGGGACATATGCATAATGTATGATATCTTAATAGAAGACCCTGTTGATCTACCTCAACTAATGATGACCGTAATGAAAGAATCCTTGTCTAGATCTAAGGCTGCATTGCCTTACGGAATGTTTCTCACTTATGTATTTGAGTTTTTCAATATTAAGCTTAAGGGAGAAACTGCAGTGGCGTTACGTCACTCTGACATTTTTAATGCTCATTCACTGCACTGTATGGACTTTGCCAAACGGGATGGTATTTGGTTAAAGGTTAGTCTAGAACAGGTCCGTCTAGTATGCCACCGCCAACTGTGACTCAATCTGCTTGTTCTCCTCAGAACTTCTTCAATTTTGACTTCAACCATCCGAATCCTTACCTTGCTGCTATGTCTGATGATCAAAATCCTTTTCAATCTGATCCACCCAGTATGAATGCTCCTGGACTTCTTATCGTAATAACAACCAAGCTCCTACTCCTCTTCCTATCGTTTGTATAAGTGATGATCAAATTCGCCTTATTATCAATGAATTGACCCTTGCCACTTCTAGTCGAAGCTCTGGAGACAGTGCTTCTTCTGTCAATGATCAGACTCTCGTTCCACATATTTCTTCTGTTTTTGAAAACATATCTCAGTTTAAAATTATTCTTGAGTGACTTGTCCATGATGTGAATATTCTCAATGGAAGAGTTTTTCATCACAATGAATCTGTCATAGAGCGAATCCTAAAAGAGATTAATTTCCTAAAAGGTAAGCTTGAGAATTTTGAAACTAAGGTAGAGTGGGTAGAGCACCGAATGAGATCTACAGAGACCCAGACCCGGGATGCAGCAAACGCTGTTGACCATTGGACCGCACCCTTCTCAAGGCTGAGTCAACTCATGGAGACTTTCATCACTCTTTCTACCGCCTCTGCGCCTGATGCTTCTTATTCTCATCCGCACCTCTGGACTCCACCAACACAGCCTTCCTCCGATAAGCCTGGATCTTCAAACAAACCAAATGTTTCTTCAGTATATATTTCTTCTTCTGATGACGACAAGTGATTATGTTTGACTTATGTTGTGACCGTACTTAGTACTGTTGTTTTTGTAATGCATGACTATGTTTTATGACTTGAAACCATGGCGTGTAATGTTTGTAATACTCTATTTTTGATCTGAATGACTACTCAAATTATGTATGTTTGATCACATCTCCTTGATATATTATGCTTAAATTTATTGCAAAACTCTTCAAACTTCTTTTTGATTAATGACAAAAAGGGGGAGAAGATTATTGCATACACTAAGGAATGGGGTAAAGTAATAACTCCATATATTCAGGGGGAGAAAAAGATTTCACTGATTCAGATTGACAGGGGGAGAAATTAAATATTTTCTGATTACACTCCTGTCTACTTCCTATATTTGCTCCTTGTACTTAAAGGTTTTGTCATTATCAAAAAGGAGAAGATTGTTGACCCCAGATTGATTTTGATGATTACAAAATAATTAGGCAATTCTAAGCTTGATACAGGGAAGTTCGGTCGCCTTGCAAGTAAGTATCTTCGTGCAAAATTTCATTGGTAAGAAAGTACTTCATTTAATTTGCTTTGAATATTTTTTATTAGCTTGGGAGTTAACTGGTTAGCTAACTTGTTATTCCATTTAGCTAGCTGGCACACCTCTCAACTAGCTGATACATTGTCTCGGTGTTTGGCCGAACGATCTTGTATTTTAGCTAGCTGGTTAGCTAGCTTGTTAGCTAGCTGAAGTTTCTTCAGCTAACTAAAATGCTCGTCATAGTGCTTGGCCGAACGCTCTATAAATTTAGCTAGCTGGTTGGTTAACTTGTTAGCTAACTGGAATTCGTTTTAGCTAACTCCAGTTGTCTGTAAACTCTCCTGGCCGAACAGTTTCAAATTTTAGCTAACTATGGAGCTAGCTGCCAGGCCTTCTAGCTAGCTGACGTTTCTTTTAGTTAACTGCTTAACTAATTATTTTATCCTGGAGCTAACTAGTTAGTTAACTATTTTTCACAGGTGAGCTTGTGGCTGTGAGGTTTGAAAATTTAGTTAGCTGAGGAGCTAACTCCCTCTCTCTCTGGCCGTTTGTTTTCTCTGCTTAGCTAACTGGAAAGCTAGCTATCTTTTCGTTAGTTAATTGGAGAGCTAACTAAGCTGGGTGGTTTCTATGGTGTTTTTGAAATTAGTTAGCTAGTGAGCTAATTGGCTATCATTTAGCTAACTGCTGAGCTAACTCCACTTCTTCTGTTATCCCTACAGCCGAGAGCTTTAAAATTTTAGTTAGCTGGAGAGCTAACTAGCAATGCACGGCTCTTTCTTCTGACTTTTTGATTTGCCTGTTAGTTAGCTGGAAAGCTAACTATCGATTGATTAGTTAGCTGGTGAGCTAACTAAGAAATCTGCACCTTTTTCTCCTGGCGTTTACTTTTGCTGTTAGTTAGCTGGAGAGCTAACTAGCAATCTTTTTAGTTAACTAAAGTGCTGCCTCTGGACGTCTTTTTCAACCGTGACCTCTCTTGTGAGCTAGCTGACTAGCTAGTTGAGGATTATTGCTCAAGTCTTGGCCAAATGGTTTCTTGGCATCAGCTGTCTGAAGTTATTTCCAGCCAACTACCGCCTGAGTTCTTGAGTTTGCTTTTCCTCTCTTACTCTTTCTCTTTGCTATTTTAAGCTATACTTAACTTTTGGATTTTTGAATTTTTGCAGTGCTTTTCCTTCCTCAAATGGAGATCAGCATTTAATACTTAAGGAAACATTTATAACAGTTATATTTTCTTCCCATTTTTATTTTCATTTGTTCCTAATGTATCTAACTAATATTTTTCTTGTTGGATGTTTATAAAAAGGTGGGATCTGAAGCACACCATGACGATTTCTGAAAAAGAGTTTTCAAAGAGAAAGAAATCCAAGAAAAGAGCTTATATTGCATATTGTTGAGTGGTTGTTGCTGTGCATTCAAGTTCATTCATTGCTCCAAAAAGTCGTCCGGATCTTTGAAGGTTTTCAAGCAATCAAGACTTTAGCTACTTCGATCTCGTTCATTTATTGCTGAGTTTATTGCTTCAAAAATTATAAAGTATATTTGAATATTTGCTCATTGTGGGAGCTTCTCTTTATCATTCCTTGATCATTTTTGTAAAAGGGTTAGTGTTAACCCTGATTATTTTGGGCTTCTTTGTGCCTTGAAACAAGAGGACTAGCCTAGGTTTGGCAGGGGATTTGGCTTCCTTGTGCCGTGAAACAAGAGGACTAGCCTGGTGTGGCTAGGGGTTTTTGGCTACCTTGTGCCGTATAAACAAGAGGGCTAGCCTGGTTTGGCTAGAGGTTGTAATCGTTGTGATACGATTAGTGGAATTTTCAAAGGTTTTGGGGAGTGGATGTAGGTGCTGAGTTTGGCACCGAACCACTATAAACTTCTGTGTATTTGTGGTTGTTTGATTCTCTACTGCTATCATTCTGTGCACTCCACTACACCGCTGCAAATCAAATTAGGGTTTAAGCACATACTTGCATAGTAATCAATTTTTTTTAATAACCCAATTCACCCCCCTCTTGGTTTGCTATATCTGGGCAACAGTACCGAATTGAAGAGCTTGATGGCCGACCCATCCCGCATACTTGGAATGCAGACAATCTCCGCCAGTATTATCAATGATCTATCTCTTCATGATTTAAATAATAAAGGATCTCCTTCAGCACTGAAGTCGTTTCTTCCCTGCACCCAAAGGCCAGATCTCGCAAAAGGACCTCGCCGGCATCATGGCCTGCAAGGGCTCCGTAACCGCTGAGTTGCCCCTCACGGTGGTGAATATAAACCCCCGAGGTGGTTCAAAAGGACCTCGCTGGCATCGCAGCCCGCAAGGGCTCCGTAACCGGTCGAGTCACCCCTCGCGGTGGTGAATATAAACCCTCGAGGTGGTTCAAAAGGATCTCGCCGGCATCGCGGCCCATGGGATACCACTCGGCCTCGGCACGGCGGTGCCCCCGAGTCGTTCAAATCTCTAACGCTCTGTAACCGGATGAGTCGCCCCTCGCGGCGGTGAATATAAACACTCGAGGTGGTTCAAAAGGATCTCGCTGGCATCACGGCTCATAGGATACCACTCGGTCCCGGCACGGCAGTGCCCCGAGTCGTTCAAATCCCTAAGGCTCCGTAACCGGTCGAGTCGCCCCTCGCAGCGGTGAATATAAACCCCTGAGGTGGTTCAAAAGGATCTCGCCGGCATCGTGGCCCATGGGATACCACTCGGCCCCGGCACGGCGGTGCCCCCGAGTCGTTCAAATCCCTAATGCTCCGTAACCGATCGAGTCGCCCCTTGCGGCGGTGAATATAAACCCCCAAGGTGGTTCAAAAGGATCTCGCCATCATCGTGGTGCATGGGATACCACTCGACCCCGGCAAGGCGGTGCCTCTCGAGTCGTTCAAATCCTTAAGGCTCCGTAACCGGTCGAGTCGCCCCTCGCAGCGGTTCTTAAACCCTCGAGGCGATTCGAGAGGAACCCGACAACTCTCAACCCTCAGACCGCCCTCCGAGGCTTGGGAGGCCTCTGGCAGCCATGATTCTATCTCAGCAGTCTCTAAAGGAGCTAGGCGTTCGCCCCGGCACCAGCCTCGGGCTTGCGCTTTGGCCTCACCATAGTCGACCCCGCTCTGGCTCTTCCCATCAAACTCGATCTCGACACATCGCAACAGTCCAAAGATGGAATTCGTCGACGTCTCGACTAGAAGGGCATCATCCAGTTTCACACCACCCCCGGAGGACTTTGTCCACCGGCGCCACCTTTGAAATTAATCACCAAGGTACCCCCATGGGTTCAACGGCTCCGCGGCATCCACGCCCGTTCAAGCGGATTCCTAAGTTCGCAAGTTTACCGTGCGTTCGGCCGCCGCAGAGACAGACAACAAAAAGAAAGCTTAAAAATCCTAAATGGCTGCGGCCAGCGTTAAGTTACCTCAACTACCTACAAGTCTATTCAGCGGTGCGAACTCCTGTGAACTTGTTTGGATGCCACCAGATATGAATACCAGGATATGCCGTGGCACTTTCAACACAAATGACGCCTTACAATGGGGGAACAAAACATTCATAAAATGGTTCTCTTTCCATTAGTCGCTTCAATGGTTACAAAATTCGACCTATGGTCGGGTACAAGGGAAGAAGAAAAGTACAAAGTTTTCTAAGGCCCATTTGGCCCTGGCTCCTCTCCGGCCTCTTCCTCCTTCGCCGCCTCCTCGTCACTAGGACCTCTAGGCTAAATCTTTTCGAGGTCGGAGCTGCTGATATTGAAGACCGTGGACACTTTCTTCTTGCAAAATTCGAAGCCTTTTGTATAAGCGTCAAAGCTGGCCTCCAAAACTTCCTGCTCGAACTCCGCTGAAGCCTTAAAGTCAGCAACGGCCTTGGCCCCGGCCTCCTAGATGCGAGTCTCCGCCTTGGCCCAAACCTCCCGAATTTGCGCCTCCACCCTGGTCTCGGCCTCCCGGACTCATGCTTCGGCCTTGGCCTCAGCCTCTTTGGCACGTGCCTCGGCCTCCCGGGCCTTATCCTCCGCTTCCTCGGCATGGGCCCCGGCCTCGCTGGCATGAGCCTTCGCCCCGGCCCGCTGGTGGCCAGCATCAACCGCTGCTGCCTCCGCCGTGGCAGCTCTCCCCATCGCTACCCGAGCCTCGTCTACCGTCGTGTTGGCCCGGTCTTCTGCAAGCTGGAGCTGGTGGCGAAGCTCCTTCGCCTCGGGCCTGGCCGAGTCCAGCCTGGATGAGACGAGGGAAAGCTGGGACACTGCCGTGGAGGCACGAACGCCCTCAGCTTCGGCTTGGCATTCAGCCTCCTTCACCCGGCTACTTAGGTCCTCCTCTCAGACCTTGGCCTCCTCCTACTGCCGAGCCAACTTCTCGGATAGCACGCGGGCCTACTCCTTGTATTTGTTGGCCCATCTAATGGTCAGCGCGAGCGCCTCCCCTGTATGAGTCACCGCTGCACGAAGGGCAAAGGCCTCGTTGGCCAACTGCACCAAGAAGGCCCATCAGCCACATATCGACCAAAGTAGGGCAAAAGGAGGTTACGTTCGAAATGTTACCTTGAGCACGTTGACCATAACCATGTCGAGGATGGCGGCATGGGATTGCCTCCCTATCTCCTCATCAGTCGCCGAGGTTCTCGCCCTGGATAGGAGGGCCGCGGCCCGCGTGGCATCCTCCATGGTGGATAGCATGGACACCAGTCGCAGTGGTCCTCCCGATGTCTCGTTCGCCATCCACTGAGTCAAGCAGTGCACGGATCGCCGGGACAAGCTCCCCGGCCCGACCTGCTTCCCATTGGACCTCCTCGCCCCAGCACTGGGGCTCCTAGCGGCGACCTCTCCCTCTCCGAATGTGGGAGGCACCCTCTCCGTCTCTGGCTCAGTGGGAGCCAGAGGGCTTCTAGCGACTGCTACCTGCCCCGCCTCGGCAAATTCGGTGGCAGCAAGGGCTTCCTCTTCAGGATCCAAGACCACCATGGCAGTCTCGGTGGTGGCAGGGATCTCCCCCTCTTTCGTCTCGACCCCGGCTGGCCCAGGGACTCCCCCTTCAGCCGGTGCCTCCCTGGTCGGCTCCTCCATTGGTGCCTGAACTGGGGGGCTTCTGGTGCCTCGACGATTCGGCGCGAGCCCTTTGCGCCCTCTTGACCGGCATCGCCTTCTCGTCGGCTGCTTGTTTCTTTTGGCGTGCAAGGGCCTCAAATTTCTCCGTAGAAAACTTCATGGCTGCATAAAAAATAAAAGTTAGTACACAAAAAGAAGAAAAAGGAGAAAAATGGAAAAACTTCTATAAAATGGGTAAAAGCCACATCCGACCGAGGGCAAGAAGAAAGGATTTATGTGCTCACCAACTGCCGGAGCCAGCTCGGCCTCGTACAAGTTCTCCTCGGACAGGAGGTCTTTGTAGAAAGGAATCTGGGAGTTAGAGAAATGGCGGAAGAGCTCCTCATCCTTATCACTTACGGCCGAATTTTCATTGGAGCTCACGTCTGGTTCCCCCCATTCGGTCCTCACTCCCTCTATATGGGCAAAAAGAAACCGAGACTTCCACCCCCTAATCTTGGACGGAAGACCCAATGGGAGAGCCCTGCCCGGCCTGGCGGTAAACACCCACTAGCCCACTCACCCTGGTGGCGAAGTTTGTAAAGAGCCTAGAATAAGGACAGGCTGACCGTGGACCCCTGAAAATGGCAAAGGATGACGAAGGCGCAGAAGATCCGAATCGAGTTTGGAGTCAACTACGCCGGTACTAACCAATACCTATTCAAGAGGTTCAGGAAGAAGGGATGAAAAGGAAGCCGCAGCCCGCACCTAAAAAACTCCTCGTACAGAGCAACTCGTCCGGGGAGGACGGAGTTTACTCTGTCTTCAGGGCCAAGTGCAGACAAATGAATGAAGTCTGGGACCTTATACGTAGTCCTAATGGCCTCTACCTCCTAAGGGGTCATGGTGGAAGCGATCCCTCCCGGCCCCGCTGGGTCAAGGCTAGTTGCCGGAGAGGGCATCGGGCGGCGGAAGGAAATGGGAACAGCTCTCACCGGGGAAGAGGACGGGTCTACTACTGGTCTCTTACCCTCTCTAATAGCTTTATGGTCCATGGATCAAAGGTTGAAGGTGAAAAATGAAAACTAACCTGGGGATTTGTTAAGAAGACGAAGGCTGAAGGTCTCGGGTTGCAAGGAAGCTCGAGAGGGAAGAAGGCAGGAGAACAATGGCAGTATAAAACTCTCCCCCCAGGCCCGGGAGGCATCTTTTATAACCCAATTTCAAACCAACTGCCCCAAGATCGGCCACGTGGTCCTCGCCTATTACGCCACATCCCAAAGTGCCGGCCTTTTTCCCACGATCAAGACGCCCGCCTCGATTCCACCAAGGAGCGGAGTCTCCTGCCAATAGTAATGCTTGAAGCGCGGAGCAGCAATGATGACTCTTACCTTTTTTCATCCTCCAAGAAGCACCCCCTCAAATCGACGGGGACTGACGTTAGCGCCCACCTACCGCATGATTACGGAAGATCTTTGAGGCGACGTTGCTTCGGGAAGGTGCGCCGATTTGCCCGCCATTTAAAGCACCTAAAGTCAGTTATCATAGCCTTTGAATTTTCACGCTCCTATCACCCAAAGGGCGACTGGCACGTGGCCCTTTGCGCTCAGGAGCGGGGGGCATCTGATGTGACCAGTGATGTGGCCAATAAAGTCACAGGGGTAATCATGGCAAAATCAACCACGTGGCACCAGCGCAGCCCCGTCTTCTCCAAGGCGCACCGTGGTGGCCCCGACCTCCTAAGGCCAGCCCCCGGTGGCCCCGTCTTCTCCAAGGCGCGCCGTGGCAGTCCCGACCTCCTAAGGCCGGCCCCCGGTGGCCTCGTCTCCTCCAGGACGCTCCGTGACGGTCCCGACCTCCTAAGGCCAGCCCCCGGCAGCCCCGTCTCCTCTAGGATGCGCCGTGGCGGCCCTGACCTCCTAAGGCTGGCCCTCGGCGGCCCCGTCTTCTCCAGGACGCGCCGTGGCGGCCCGGACCTCCTAAGGCTAGGCCCCGGCGGCCCCGTCTTCTCTAGAACACGTCGTGGCAGCCCAGACCTCCTAAGGCCGGCCCCCAGCGGCCCTGTCTTCTCCAGGGCATGCCGTGGCGGACCCGGCCTCCTAAAGCCGGCCCCCGGAGACCTCGGATTCTCCAAGGCCCACCGTGGCAGCCCCGACCTCCTAAGGCCGGCCCCCGGTGGCCCTGTCTCCTCCAAGATGCGACGTGGCGGCCCCGACCTCCTAAGGTCAGCCCCCAGTGGCCCCGTCTTCTTCAGGGCATGCCGTAGCGGCCCCAACCTCCTAAGGCTGGCCCCCGGCAGCCCCGTCTTCTTCAGGGCATGCCGTGGTGGCCCTGACCTCCTAAGGCCGGCCTCCGATGGCCCCGTTTTCTCCAGGACGGGCCGTGGCGGCCCCAACCTCCTAAGGTCAGCCCTGCACCTGCTAAAACTATTGGGAATTGTATCCTAAATCCAATCATTTGATGATTGTGCTAATGTAAATTGTATATAAATTGATATATTAATAAAAGTTATTTGGCAGTTTATTCATTACAAGAACATCTTCTTAAAACTCCTAATAGTAATGAAGCCCTCAGGATCTTCCTTCATGATAAAGGAGGATTTATCTTTGAAGGTCCTTAAAAGAGTTTACGACCAAATGATATACTATGACAGGGCCATAGTACTATCAATTATAGGACGTTATATATCATATTTATTGGTTGTCCTCTTAATCAAGGAGTGTAGAGACACTAGTATGACATATAGGTAAAAGTGTAGAAGTACATTTCATCGAACGTGACTCATTTTTGAATACTCTGCTATCAAGAGTTAATCGAAGAAGATATGGGTATAAGTATCCTTTAGACCTGAAGATCACAACCGGTGACTTGCAAGCAACTCATTGTACTTAGGTGCCGGACTACTTGGATTTCTAATCTAGCTACGAAAGGTTACTGGGTATAGTCAAGTACTTGTGGTAGTCAGTTGTGGATCAAGATGGAATTTGACCTATCCCGTTAAAAGAAGAAATGCTTGTATTTCAATTTAGCAAGACCTTGGCCAAGGCACTTCATGTGAAAGTCACATGATCACTAAAATTGAAATCACTTTATGGATTTACTATTTAGAGTTGACATGCTCTTAAGCCATCCTTAGCATTTGTGGTCAAGAGGATGAATTATATGGTAATTATTTCTTAGGATTCTTAGAGTTTGCTCGGCAACTCTTCTACCTATCCGGACATCGGGTTCCATTGCTAGATGGGCACATCGATTAGTATAGAAAGTTATTTCTATGCTACCAGCTTAGGTTTGAACCTAGAGAGTCACACGCATATAATTTTCCTAGGATGATCTATTTGCTGATCAACGATTGGGAATCGTATATGATTTAATTAATCAATTTGATTGATTGAATTATCTCAATTGGGTTAAGTACAAGTGAATAAGATTCAATTTGGTTTAAGTCTATTAGAAGGACTAATCAATTTCAAATATTGATTTGAAATTAGACTTGATTTGGATTTAAATAGATTCAGGACTAGCCAAATTTGATTTGGGCCAGGATCATGATCTATGTGGGTTCAGTCTAATAAATTCAGATCAGATTAAACCATCACTTGAATCCAAATCTCTCGCATAAGTATCTCATATGATGAGATAACTAATGTCTGAGAGATTAAATTCTCATTTAGAATTTAATGTATTAATTTAATCCTCTCCAAACCATTTCCATAAGAATTTTAAATGTTAGAATTAAAGTGGAATTAATGTGCCTCTTTGAATCAACCAGGCAATGGAATTCTAAGTGTTAGAATTCACATCTCTTTAGTTCTCACCGACGTCTCCTTGGTTTTCACCGAATGTCAGAATTAATCAAGCGCCGCGGCTCTTTGGTTTGGCATCTCTTTGCTTTTTGCCAAACGATGGAATTCTTAATGTCAGAATTCAATGGGCAGGCTGAAATGAGACTATAAATAGAGCACATCCCTCACCAGATTACACAGAACAACAACACACGACATGTCGTGGATTGTAATTCTAAAAAGGTTAGAATAGAAAATCCTGGTGATTCTGGTGTTAGCAAAAGCTTGATGGATCTTGGAGGAAGATTCAAGTGGAAGGATTCAAGATCAGTAAAGTCATTTTTTCGCGAGCTAGCACTCTCGGAAATTCGATCATTCGAGGCTTCGCGTGGACGATACTAGAGGCCGAACGATTGAACGGCTGTAGAGCACAAAAGGATTTACCAACTACCCTTAAGGTAAGTGATATGATCCCTAAACCTTAAGGCATGATTCAAGGCAAGAAGTATAACTTCTTACGTTGAGGATCAAGATATGATCTTGATGATTATTTATATGCATATTTTAGATCAAGTAATCCTATATATAAGGCAAAGATATGATCTTGATGCATATTAGATAGATTAATATATAATCTTTTAGCTTCCACATTGATAATAGTTATCAAATTTTAAAAATATGCATGCCTCTGAGTTTATTTCTCCCTACAAATGGTATCAGAGCCATGGTTTTGATATTGATGTAATTTATTGCATATAAATTAATGTTCTTATTAATTGTGTAATTATGGCTAAAACCGATCACAGGGCCATATGGTCATAGATGGATTAAAAATCCAAATTACCCATTAAATGAGGTATTCTGTGACATATTGCCGTGCGATTGTTTTATCATCGATGCTTAGTCTAAAGAAAATTTAAATTGAGCTTTGGCATCAAAACATAGATTACACTCACTCTCAAAAATGTTTTATATTGATGTTGTATAAAAGCATGATATTTGCATGTTTAGTATAAAAACATAGATATGAGATATGATGGCTTGTAGTCTATATTATGCAACATACAAATATTTATGAGAGTTTTATTTGAATGTTAAATGTTAATTCATAATCTTTTTAGATATGATCTAAATATAGGAATTATGAGTAGTAACATAATGCAAGTGATGCTTGATTGAAATATATGATATGTAAACATGAAATATATTTAATCTTTTGGGTTAGCTAAATTGAGTCCATAAATGGTTAGACCCTAAGGTTTAAATCAACTGGACTAAAAGAGTATTTGATCAAATCTAAATTAATTAGATTAGGTTAAGAATGCTCTAAATCAAACAATAGTTGTAGTGATCATGTCCTCTTTGATTAAACCAAATGGAAGTAGATTAGGCTCCATGGTTGAGCATGAATCTATTAGATGGTCAAATCAAAATTGGTTAACCATATGATGTCAAGGTGAGTTGGCAAGTTGCTCTAGGATCAACGATCGAATGGTTTTTAATTGGGAGCTACTCGTATTGATGCGTCTTTAATGAGTTAATGGCATATCCCTCCCATCGATCTCACTCACCTGGTTAATATAGTGAACCATTTATGATTCAGATCATTTACCTGATTCTGGTTGACCCATGCCTGTAAGGAAATCTGTCTGACTGATTTAGGTGCCACTTAACCTGACTTAATCTTATTTCATTCTACCGATTTCATAAATTCAGTGGGAGAACTTGATTAGTCAATTTATCTTCAGATTATTAAATCCTCTAAAATTATTAGGTCCTTAAAATGAAATAGTTATATGATAACTAGATCATAGCCTCTCATTAAGGTGGGTGATAATGAGTCCGATGTCTTGATAATCATTGGAGGCACTCCATGCCTGGTGCTTGTCAACCATCGGAATATCATTCATTATATGATAAGTCAGCGTAACTATTAAATAGACAGTCAGGTGGGCCGAGCTTCACTCAGGCTTGGTTGTCTATTGATAGGTTACACTGATTATATCATTTAATGGTTGGACCTAACCAGAACTTTTAGTGGAGGCACTCCATGCCTGCTGAAGAGGAACATGGGGCAAAACTGAACACTAAGAATTATTTTGGAAAATAATTAGTTTTGAACCTACTCTTAGATGCATATGGGTTGGCCAAGCTTCACTTGGGCATGTATGTAGTCTATGTAGATCTTAGTGCCCACTAAAGAATTAAGAATAATTCTTCGAATTGGGGTGTAGAGGCTGCCAATTTGAACAAAATAGTGAAAGAATCTTTAGACTAAAGTCCAAGTCTTTAGACTGAATCAATTTATATACTAATAAACTTTAGTTTTTCCTTATACAGAAAATGGCCACTAATTTATCATTAAAGTCCCTATTGGATAGTGACAAGTTGAATGGTTCAAATTTCAATAGTTGGTTTAGAAAACTTAAGATCGTCCTTGAGCATGAGAGGATTCTATATATTCTGAATAATCCTACACCAAAGATACCTAATGCAAACACCCAAAGTTCTGACAAAGACACTTATCAGAAGTGGCTCAATGATAGAACTAGCATACGTTGCATCATGCTAGCAGCAATGAACGATGAATTCGGTCGCCGATTCGAGAATGCTCAGCCGGAAGAAATCATTCAAGCATTGAATGAATCTTTTGGCACACCCGACGACGTTGAAAGGCACAAGACTAGTTGTGCTATTTTTAATGCTCGAATGAGGGATGGATCTCCTATCACTGATCATGTATTGTATATGATTAAGAAGATAGAACTCCTCAGCAAGCTCGGCTTTCCCCTACATGAGCAGTTGGGAAAAGATGCGATCCTGAATTTCTTGCCTCCATCCTTCCGATCTTTCCTTACTCATTTTCAAATGACAAAGCCGGCAGTCAACTACCATGGTTTGTTGGGATTGTTATAGAACTTTAAGAAGGATAACCGGCTCTCTAAGGGTTTGGTTAATGTGGTTGAAGGATCTAAGGTAGGGCGTCAACCCTTTGGGAAAGGGAAGAAGAAAAAGAATAAGAAAAAGGTGCAACATGCTAGGACATCTATAAGTGGTCAGATGCAGAAGAAGAAAGTTGATAAAAGTCAAGCTGAATGCTTTCATTGCAAGATTCAAGGGCACTGAAAGCGGAACTGTCCTCTTTACATTGCCACACTTGATCCAAACAGGCCAAAGAAGAAAAAGGGGCAAGATGTTGCTCAACAAGGTATTTATATGATAATACCTTGTAATTTTTCTGTATATGATAATCAGACATGGGTATTGGATACCGGGAGTCCTTTTAACATTTGCAATTCATTGCAGGGACTACATGTCACTAGAAGATTTGAGGACAATGAAAGATTCCTTAATGTCGGCGATGGAAGATTAGTTCCAGTACTGGCATTAGGAGTTCTTGAAATAGTTTTCAATAGAAATGTCATTATACTAAATGATTGTTATTTTTGCCCAACGTTCTTGTTGAACGTAATTTCTGTAGGCCTTCTGGCCAAAAGTAATTATGAAATTTTAATAAAGGATGTTACTTTGAATATCATTATGAATGGAGTCACTGTAATGACTGGGCATTTATCTAATGGCATTTATATATTATCACAGCCTGTGAATGTAGTGTACAACTCAAGTAAGCGTCCTAAAACAACTGATGTCACAGACATTTATCTTTGGCACCATCAGCTGGGTCATATCAATAAGAACATATTAAACAGGTTAACTCAGGAGGGCATCCTTCGAATTGATGATTGTGAATCATTAACTACCTGTGAATCCTGTCTTCTTGGTAAAATGACCAAGTCATCTTTTACTGGAAAAGGTAAAAGAGCCAAAGAGCTATTGAGTCTAGTACATACTGATGTATGTGGACCAATAAGCACTTGTGCCAAAGGTGGATATTACTACTTCATTACTTTTACAGACGACATTTCTAGATTCGGTTATGTCTATCTTATGAGACATAAATCTGAGTCGTTTGAAATGTTCAAACTATATCATAAAGAAGTAGAAAAACAAACAGGAAAATGTATTAAGACCCTTCGATCAGATCGAGGAGGCGAATACCTTTCTAATGACTTTGTGACATATTTAAGAGAGAATGGGATTCTCTCCCAATGGACTCCTCCTAATAACACCGCAGCATAACGGTGTATCGAAAAGAAGGAATTGAACTATGTTAGACATGGTTCGGTCCATGATGGGTTTTGTAAGCTTGCCAATATCATTTTGGGGATACGCATTAAAATCAGCTTGTCATATTCTTAATAGGTTCCAAGTAAGTCTGTTTCTAAAACTCCACATGAGATGTGGTATGGACATAAATCGGTTATCACCTATCTGAGAGTCTGGGGTGTCTGGCTTATGTGAAACGTGCAAAATCAGACAAACTTGAACCCAAATCTGACAAATGTTTTTTCATCAACTATCCGAAAGAAACCAAAGGATATTACTTCTACAATACTGAAGAACAAAGTTGTTCATCAGTAATAGAGCAGTTTTTCTTGAAAAGGTGTTCCTTAGTGAAGGAACAAATAGCTCTAATATTGAACTTGAGGAAGTTCATCAAGTAGAAGGAACAACACAAACCAGTGAACCCTTAGAATCTGAGTTGATTAGATCAAACTCAAAACCCATTTTAGATGCACCATTAAGGCGATCTGGTAGAGTACCACATCAACCGAACAGATACTTAGGTTTCTTGGTCTAGAATGAAGATCCTGTTGAACTCGATGAGAACAACGAGGATCCGATCACCTATATGGATGCTATGCAAGGACTGACTCTAATAAATGGCTTGATGCCATGAAATCCGAACTTGATTCCATGAAGGACTATAATGTATGGACATTAGTTGACCCACCCGAAGGGATAAAACTCATAGGGTGTAAGTGGGTTTTCAAGAGAAAAAGAGGCACAAACGGAAAGGTTGAGACCTATAAAGCACGTCTGGTTACTAAGGGGTATCGTCAACGTTATATTATTGACTATGACGAAACATTTTCTCCTGTGGCAATGCTGAAATCCATTCGGATTATGCTAGCTATAGCAGCACACTTCGATTATGAGATTTGGCAGATGGATGTTAAAACTGCTTTTCTAAATGGTGATTTAGAAGAACAGGTGTATATGATTGTTGGCCCAGATGGCAACCCAAGAGGGGGGGGGGGGTGAATTGGGTTCTTAAAAAATTTAGCCCTTTTTAAATAGTTGGCTTGAGATTAATGAATGCAAATGCAAAGTGACTATAAAGTGCAGAGAATAGAATAGAATAGAGTAGAGATAAAGATAGAGTCAATAGAACACGGCAAACACAAAAGAATTTATAGTGGTTCGGTGTATCCAACACCTACGTCCACTCCCAAGATTCACTTGGGTCCATACTATAATCACTCTAGATTACAGCTGAGTTGTTTTCCAAGCTCACAACTCGAACTTGTTGTTTTCCCGGGCGCACAACGAACCCAGCCGGTTTTACACGGGCTTACCAGCACAAAACCCTAAACCAAGCTTAACCAAGCTTGAACTGAGGTACAACTACCTCCTCTAGTTCAATCCCCCAGATTGAACTAGACACAAACAAATGGAATATGTTTTTCAAATACAAAGCTCCTTAATGAGCAAATAATCAAATAATAAAACAAGTTTAGAGAAGCCTGATTTGAAGATGGTTGGCTTTGTCCTTTTCTTCTTTTCTTCTTTTCTTCTTCTCCTTGCTAGGTTGAATCAAGCCTCAGCTCCGATTCTTCACAGTTGAAGTAGTTGAGAAGAGTTGAAAAGCAGGAATCTGAACTTCTTTCTCCAAGATGGGAAATCCACAATAACTTGATTTGAATGCCTTGGATTCCTCTTGAGCTTTTTGGAGTGGAATGGATTTGAGCTAGAAGGTTTTCCTTTCAAGATTCAAGCTCTCAGATTTTTGAGTGGGATTTGTCTATCACAGATTTTCGGATTGTTTTTCTCTCTATCCGTTCTCCCTCTTTTTTTGAACAATAGACTTCCCATTTTATAGATTTCTCTTACACCCTTTTTGGAATAAAACTATCCATTGGAGTGTACCTTGCATCAAAATATATCCGTTAAAAATGAGTAAAAATAGAAAAGTTACCGTTAGAGCTGATCTGGCAACTTTGCTTTTCGTTCCAGGTGGGTTGGAGTCGACTCTAACTTTTCTGGAGTCGGCTCTAGCTCGAGGCGTTTCAAACTGACTTTTCCGGAGTCGTCTCTGGCTTTTCTGGGGTCGACAAGATGCTTTTCCGGAGTCGACTCTAACTTACCCGGAGTCGACTCTAGGTTGGAGCCAGAAAAATCGACTTTCTGCTCCGTCTGTGAGAGTCGACTCTCACAGTCTCGGAGTCGACTCTAATGGCCGTGCCAGTTCCGGAGTCGGCTCTGTGATTCTCGGAGTCGACTCTAATGTCTGCATTCTTACCTAGACATTAGATTCGATCCAGAACACATTGTAACCCTTGATTTTGATCTTTCAATAGTCTTATTGGCTGAAACACTAAATCAAAATCATTAGAGCCTTCAAAAATTATACTCACATAGTTTTGTTAATCATCAAAATCATCAATTGGGTCAACAATCTCCCCCTTTTTGATGATAACAAAAATTTTGAGTATATGCAATCAATCATTCAATCAAATTAAGGATTATAGTCAATTTAACTTTAACCTCTTGAAATTAAGGTTTTGATGCCAATGTTCAATGTAAACTTTTAAAATTGTATTGAATTATTAAACTTTGTGCATAAGATTGTAAATGAGCTTTTTGTTAAGCTCCCCCTGCATTGAGTAGCTCTTCTATATATATATCCAACTCTTCTTATATATATCAAATTTGTAACAGATTAATCATTTCAATTCATTTTTACATAACAATTAATTCTCCCTTCTCTAACAGTTAATTCTCCCCCTTTCTTTCTTTCTTTATGCATATATAATCTTTTCTTTCTTTGCATATACACAACTATCTCTCCCCCTTTTTTGTTATAAGCAATAAGGAGAGTAAAGAAAATTTATAAACTCAATAATGCATAGAAATCCAATCAATCAAAATTTTGAAAAAGAAATTGTATTTCATATGCAAGAACCATTACATCAGTTGATTCATATACATCTCAAAATGAAATACATTGGATAATTATAAACTTCCTAAGTACAAGCTATCAAATTTAAAGACAAGATCAAATGTGCTTGAATACAATTTTCTTTAGATGGCCTATTATCTCCATTACATCATCTTTTTGTGACTTCTTAAAATTTTCAAGACAGGCTTCAATTTGAGAGACTGCAAGGTCAATATCCTTCTTTAATTGACCCGTTGCATGAACATACGATCCAGATCCATCGGCAATGCCTTCCATCCTTTCGAAGATCTTATGAAGCTCAGCTCCAAAGGATTCCACAGAACTGCCTAAGGTAAAGGATAGCATGTCTAGTCTCGAATTTAATTCTTCTTTCAACTGATTAAAGTCTTCTTTCAATTGATTAATTTCATTTGATCTGTGACTGTCATACTCAGCAAGTAGGCTTTTTAACTGATCAAGTTGTTCATTAGAAAATCCTCCAGAATTTGTTATAGGCTGATGTGGAGGTGATGGAATAGAACTTGGTCCGGCCTCCGAAGGTCCAGTAGACGAAGGTCCCGCAAAGATGAGTCAGGGACTGATGGTCCCGCAGTAGATGGTCCTGGGATCTCTTCAGTCTGGTTCCCTCTGCACCATCCCTATCTGTTCTTTCCTCTCTCCTCATCCAAACACCATTAATTTTCTTAAATCCCATCTATGAATAGTTGAAGTGCTGTAGTAATCAGTGTGTCTCAGTTTTCTTAATGGTTCATTTTCCATGATGAGCACACCCTGGCTTCTAAATACTAATGTCAGAATCATACCGTAGGGTAGTGTTGATCTTTTCTTAGTAGCTGCCTCTGCCATATATCCAATCATCATGCCAGCTAAATTGACTGGCCTTCCAGTTATATACAGTCCATCATCAGAACGTCTCGCTCCGAGACATACTCAAATCTCCCTATTTTCGGAAACAAGATTCTACCACAAATATTATGAATAATCTGAGTTCTAGGTTTAACTGATTTGCAAAAATCTCTTCAAACTCAGTCACCTCTCTTCCTAGCATCCTTGATAGGCACCACTTCTGTCATTGAGTTGACATTCCAATAAACCAACAGTGGGCATTTCTAATAGGGTTCCAAGAATTTCAGTTGTTACCACCCTAGTTCCTCTTACTGTGCTTATTAAACCTCCTTCTCCTCTCTTAATCCATTATAAAACTCTCTTACCAATGCTGGATATGTGGGAAATCTAGTGAGCACACTTTCTCCCATCCCATATCCTTAAATTTCTTCCAATTGAAAAACCTTCCGATTCAAATAAATCAAAATTAACTTTCCTCCCGTTGTAATGGTCTTACCAGCTAGGATCAACCTTAGGAGATGAGGGTGAAGGTGGAGAATCCTCTTGAGTGGCCGAAGAGGAAGAGGCGATGGTTGCCTTCGAACGTGCGTCTTCTCGTTGGAACGGAAGCTTCAGCGATGAATCCACGCCTCTTTGGTGCCATTGAGAGGATTGGAAGATTAATCAGGGGTTTGAGTGGATTTGAGGAAGTTGGAAAAGTTTTGGAGCTCTTGGAATGATTTAGGAAACGATTGGAACGAATGGGGGTCGACTCCGCCTTTTTATTTTTGACCTAGCTCGACTTAGAGTCGACTCCCGAAAAGTGGGTGTCGGCTCCGAACCAAAATCTGTCAGCGCTCGAATTAGAGTCGGCTCCACAAAAGCCAGAGTCGGCTCTAATCACTTAGACAGAAAATCAAAAACTCAGGTGTCGACTCCACAAACTTCAGAGTCGACTCTAACAGTTTCAGAGAAAAAAAATTGAGTTTCAAGGATTGAAACTATTCAAATTAATCATCAAATTCTAGATTTAAGTTCTTTAGCAATTGGGGAAACAATGAATCAAGATCTAGATAGATTTCCTTATTGAATATCAAGATTTTTCAAGAAAAAGATGAAATCTAGATAGATGTCCTTAAGAGTTTCAGAAAACTATTCCAAAGGATCACAAACTCCTAATTCTCCTCTAAGATAACAAAATCTCTCTTCACTTAAGGGTTTTGTAAATATATCAGCAATTGTTCTTCAGTATTCACATAATCAAGACAAATTTCATTATTAGCTACATGTTCTCTTATAAAGTGATATCTAATTTCAATGTGCTTTGTTCTTGAATGTTGAATTGGATTTTTAGTTAGATTGATTGCACTTGTATTATCACATCTTATGGGTGTTTATCAAGTGTGATACCATAGTCTTCAAGTTGTCGCTTAATCCATAGGATTTGAGCACAGCAACTTCCAGCTGCAACATATTCTGCTTCAGCAGTAGATAATGCAACCGAATTTTGCTTTTTGCTAAACCATGAGATTAAGTTACTTCCTAAAAATTGGCATGCACCACTTGTACTTTTTCTATCTAATTTACATCCAGCATAATCAGAATCAGAATATGCAATTAGATTTAATGTTGAGTCTCTAGAATACCATAAACCTACATTTTTAGTTCCACTTAAGTATCTTAGATTCTTTTAACAGCTATTAATGTGATTCTTTAGGTTCAGATTGAAATCTAGCACATAAACATACAGCAAACATGATATCTGGTCTACTTGCAGTTAAGTAAAGAAGGGATCCGATCATACCTCGATAATATTTTGATCAACCTTTCTTACCTTCTTCATCTTTGTCCAGTTGCATGAAGGACTCATTGGTGTTCCGAGGGGTTTAATTGATTCCATACCAAACTTCTTTAGAATTCTCTTGTGTACTTTGTTTGGTTGATAAAGATTCCCTCTTTGCTTTGTTTGATTTGAAGTCCAAGGAAGAAGTTGAGTTCTCCCATCATGCTCATCTCGAATTCTCCCTGCATTAACTTAGCAAATTCTTGACATAGAGAATTGTTAGTAGCACCAAATACAATGTCATCAACGTATATTTGTACTACAAGTAAATCTTTCTTTTCTTTTCAAAAATAATGTTTTATCAACATTTCCTCTTGTAAAATCATTTTCAATTAAAATTTACTTAATCTATCATACCAAGCTCTAGGTGCTTGTTTCAAACCATATAAGTGCTTTGTGCAATTTAAAAACGTGATTTGAAATTCATGATCTTCAAAACCAGGTGGTTGTTCAACATAAACTTCTTCATTTATAAATCCATTTAAAAATGCACTTTTAACATCCATTTGAAATAAGTTAAATTCATATGACATGCAAATGCAAGTAATAGTCTAATGGCTTCTAATCTAGCTACAGGTGCAAAAGTTTCATCAAAATCAATCCTTCTTCTTGATTATATCCTTTTGCAACTAATCTAGCTTTGTTTCTAATTACTATGCCATTTTCATCTAATTTATTTCTAAAAACCCATTTTGATCCTATTACTGAATGATTTTTAGGTCTTTCTACTAAGGTCCATACATTATTTCTAGTGAATTGATTTAATTCTTCTTGCATAGCTAACATCCAATTATTATCTTTTTCAGCTTCTTCTATAGTTTTAGGTTCAATTTGAGATACAAATGCAAGATGATTACTAATATTTCTCATGATGATCTAGTTCTTATTCCTTGAGATGGATCACCTATAATCAATTCCTTGGATGACTATGAGCATATCTCCAATCTCTTGGAAGATCTATATCATTATGATCAGTATTACATCATCGCCTTAGGTAATTATCTTTAGCTTCTTGTTCATGATCAGAAGATACATCAATATTAAGTTTTTCAAGATCTTTTTCAAATGTTTGTATCTTCCTCATCATCAATCTTTTCAGAACTTGATGCTAAAGATTCATCAAAACTACATGAATGGATTCTTCTACAATTAAGTTTTCTTGTTAAATACTCTATAAGCTTTACTAGTTGTTGAATATCCTAGAAAATTCCTTCATCAGATTTAGCATCAAATTTTCCTAAGTTATTTTTACCATTATTATGAATGAAACATTTACAACCAAATGCATGAAAGTATTTTAATTTGGTTTTCTATCATTCCATAGTTCATAAGGTGTTTTCTTTAATATTGGTCTTATTAAAGCTCTATTTAAGATGTAACATGCTGTGTTAATAGCTTCCGCCCAAAAGTATTTGGAGTTTGCTTTCACATAGCATGGTACGGGCCATGTCTTCTAGAGTTCTATTTTTTCTTTCAACTACACCATTTTGTTGTGGTGTTCTAGGTGCAGAAAAATTATGATTAATGCCATTTTCATGCAAAATTTTCAAATAAGTGATTTTCAAATTCAGTTCCATGATCACTTCTTAGAGACACTATGGTAGTGTTTTTCTCATTTGTGACTTTCTTGAAGAATTTCAGGAATATGAGAAAGTCTCATCTTTGTGAGCTAAAAACATTACCCAAGTGAATCTAGAGTAATCATCTACAATCACAAGACCATATTTCTTTCCTCCTAGACTTGTGGTTCTAGTAGGTCCAAAAGGTCCATGTGAAGTAGCTCTAGGGCCTAGAAGTTGAAACAACATTTTTAGATTTGAAAGAACTTCTAGTTTGTTTTCCAAATTGACATGCATCACAGATTTTGTTATTTTCAAAATCTAATTTAGGTAAACCTTTAACTAAATCCATTTTAATTAGTTTTGAAATAAGGTGTGTGCTTGCATGACCTAATCTACGATGCCATAACCACCAATCTCATTCATGTTAGCATTATCAGCAACTAAGCAATGATTACTTGAGAATTTGTCTAAGTCAATTAAGTATACATTGCCATTTCTATTCCATAAAAACAATGCTATATCAATGGGATTAGTTACAGTGCATATAGAAGATTCAAATGAAACTTTAAACCTTTATCACATAATTGGCTAATACTAATTAATTATGCTTTAAACCATTAACATATAAGTACATTATCAATATATATAGATGGAGTTATTTGAATTTACCAAGGCCCATGATTTGGCCTTTACCATTATCACCAAACGTAACAACTCCACCTCTTTTTCTTCAAGGGTGATGAATTGATCTTTGTCACCCGTCATATGTCTTGAGCAGCCACTATCAAGATACCACTTTTCTTTGATCTTTTGGCTGCAAGACATTCCTGCAAAATAATTCAACTTTATTTAGGTACCCAAGCTTTCTTGGGTCCTTCATGGTTAGTAGCAATAAAAATTGTTCCTTTCGGAACCCATATTTTCTTTTTTAATATTTAATTTTTGTTATTTTGTTTTACATTCAAAGATTTATGTCCTTTTTGATTACATTTAAAACAAGTAATATTACTTTGGTTAGCTTTTACAAAAATATTTTTTAGGATTTTTGTTTTCTTAAAGTGTTATATCCTAATCCAGCTTTGTCAAAAACAGCTTTTTGACTATCTAAATCATGTTTAAGTTTAGTTGAGCTTAAAGTAAATTTCTCAACAATGTCTTTATATTTTTTAACTCTTTCTTTAATGAATCATTTTCTTTAATTGATTCTTTTTCTTTTTTCAGATTTTAGCTAAAGTTTCTTATTGATTAATAAGATTTTCATTTTTCAAAACTTATACTTCTTTTTCAAAATTTAAAATCAATCATAAGTTCATTGAAAGCTTCAAACATTTCATCAAATGTAAATTCATCATTTGAGTTTTCAGAACTTACCTCATTGTCGTTGTCGTCGTTGGCCATGAAGCAATTTGCAACTTCCTTTTGTTCTTCTTCTTCGAAGAAGATTCATCGCAGACCATGTTGCCATGTATGCTTTCTTCTTCTTTCTTGTAGGCCTTTTTCAAAGGACAATCATCTAAAGTGCCCCGGTTTTTACACTCATAACATCAAGGGGTCTTTCTCTTTTCTTTGTCCTTGTCCTTTTTCTTATCCTTTTCTCCTTCCATTTTGCTCCAAATTTCTTTTGTGGAAGGGTTTCTTTTCTCATAAATCTTTTGAATTTTTTGGCCAAGAGAGCAGTTTCATCATCATCTTCATCATATCATCACTGCTGCTCTCTTCCATTTCTGCAGCTTTGAGGGCAATGTTTTCTTCTTTTTGTTTCCTCCTCAACATGCTGCTTCATTGTCAACTCGTGGGTCATTAGGATCCTAGAAGCTCCTCTAAGGGTAGTGCATTGAGGTCCTTTGCTTCTTGGATAGCAGTGACTTTTGCTTCCCACGATCTTGGTAGTGACCTAAGAATTTTGCGCACAAGG
>UESW01004462.1:490141-531862 GCA_900491605.1 Calamus simplicifolius | reverse complement strand
TTGAATCAGGCCTCAGCACCGATTCTTCCGGATTTGAGCTTTGGAGTTGGGTTTGAAGCTTTTTCTCCCTTTTTCTTGAATGTGGGAAGATCTTTGATTTTGAACGCTTTGGATTCCTCTTGAGCTTTTTGGAGTGGAGTGGATTTTAGCTAGAAGTTTTTCTTTCAAGATTCAAGCTCACGGATTTTGAAATGGGATTTGTCTATCTCAGATTTTTTCTCTCTAGTTTTTCGGATTTTTTTTTCTCTCTTGCTCTCTTCTTTTTGAACAATAGACTTCCCTTTTTATAGATTTCTTTTACACCTCTTTTGGAATAAAACTATCCGTTGGAGTGTAACCTTCTATCAAAATATATCCGTTAGAAATGAGTAAAAATAGAAAAGTTACCGTTAGAGCTGATCTGGCAACTTTGTTTTTCGTTCCAGGTGGGTTTGGAGTCGACTCTAACTTTTCTGGAGTCGGCTCTAGCTCGAGGCGTTTCAAACTGACTTTTCCGGAGTCGTCTCTGGCTTTTCTGGGGTCGACAAGATGCTTTTCCGGAGTCGACTCTAACTTACCCGGAGTCGACTCTAGGTTGGAGCCAGAAAAAATCGACTTTCTGCTCCGTCTGTGAGAGTCGACTCTCACAGTCTCGGAGTCAACTCTAATGGCCGTGCCATTTCCGGAGTCGGCTCTGTGATTCTCGGAGTCGACTCTAATGTCTGCATTTCTTACCTAGACATTAGATTCGATCCAGAACACATTGTAACCCTTGATTTTGATCTTTCAATAGTCTTATTGGCTGAAACACTAAATCAAAATCATTAGGCCTTCAAAAATTATACTCACATAGTTTTGTTAATCATCAAAATCATCAATTGGGTCAACACAGTTAAATGTAATTATGTTAATTTGGCAAAATCATGTTATTACTATGATAATATGTAATCATGATAATGACAGTAAAACTTTATGTGTCACCTCGGTTCTCACATGACAGATTCCCACATGATAGATTCTCATATGATAGATTATCACATTATCACATGACAGATGACAGATGACAGACACTGGTACCAGAACCCTTCCTCTTAGGGGATGTTTAAGAGGGCCACACATTATCACATGACAGATGACAGATGACAGACACTGGTACCAGGACCCTTCCTCTTAGGGGATGTTTAAGAGGGCTACACATGATGTGTACATGACAGATGACAGATGACAGACACTGGTACCAGAACCCTTCCTCTTAGGGAATGTTTAAGAGGGCTACACATTATCACATGACAGATTCACACATGACAGATTATCACATGACAGATGATAGATGACAGACTCTGGTACCAGGACCCTTCCTCTTAGGGGATGTTTAAGAGGGCTACACATGATGTGTATTGTAGGGCCGTGAGACACATAAAGAAAATAATGACAGTATAAACAATGTAATTGTTATTGAATCAAGTTTCAAACTAATTGATCTGATGACATGAACCTAATGATAGCCTGATAAATGAAATTTTGAAATATATTAGGCTTACTTATGAGTGTGAGCTCACAAAATTCTCATAATGTTTTTCAGAGCCTCAGGAATGAAGATGATAATTGAGATAGAAGGAGTTTCTATTACGAAGACTTAGTTTTTTTATTGATTTAGTTCAGATTTGTTGGTGTGTAGGGCAATAGCCCAAGACTGATAATTCTGGTTTGTAATAAATCCTGGATATGGAATTTGATTTATATTGATTTATGTAAGTGCAAGATGCCTTGCATGCCTGGCATGCGGCGGGTTGTCACCCTAGCTCAAATTTTTGGGTCTGGGGCATGACACTACCCGCGATGGAACTTTGCCTCGTAATATTTCTTTTATGACGACGAAGGGTAAGAAACGGGCCTTTACTCTGAGTGGGAGGTCAGTGGGGATATATAACTTGACCGACCAACACCTCCCCTACCCTTAGAGGAAGTACAAAGAACAAGGGGAAAAAAAATGGTTACTAAATTTTACTCTTAATTTATACTTGTTCTCCACTCTTTTACTCTTAATTTTTACTTGTTCGTTCAATTTTGGGTGGGATGCAGGGTGATACGGCTGGCTATTTCCTCTGGGTGATATTATCTTTTGCACGATTTTCAAAAAAAAATGATGGACAGCAAAACCCAAAAATAGAACTCCAGTGCCGGCCTTTGGCTCCGTCCTCCAGCGCCGGCCTCTAGCGACGGCCTCCAGCACTGGCCTTTGGCTCCGGCCTCCAGCGACGGCCTCCAGCGCTGGCCTTTGGCTCTGGCCTCCAGCGCCGGCTTCCAGCGATGGCCTCCAGTGCTGTCCTTTGGCTCCGCCTCTAGCGCCGGCCTCCAGCGTCGGCCTCCAACAACGGCCTCCAGCGCTGACCTTTGGCTCCGACCTTTATTGTCGGCCTCCGGTGCCGGCCTCCAGCATCGGCCTCCAGCGTCGGCCTCTAGCATCGGGCTTCAGCGTTGGCCTCCAGCGCCGGCCTCCAACAATTGCGTCGGTCCTAACTCGATGCCTTTTTTGCATGCACAATGACCCGTTCTCATGCAACAGATCCCGTGATTCGAGGTCTATTGCCGTGTAACTCGTTCACTGAAATCATAGGCAAGTGTTAGCACGTTCAGCAGTTATCGCTACAAGCGGCCCTCATCCAGCAACGGCTTAACCACTTGCCATTCGGAGAAACTTATCCCAACGAGGAAGATTCAACGGTTCCAACGGAACGAGGTAAACGGAACCCCCAGACAGGTATAAAAAGAGAACCCGAGCTCAATGCAAGGAGATCTCTCTCTTTCTCTCAAGCTCTGCTGATATACAACATTCCTGTTCTACAAACCACTGACTTGGGCGTCGGAGGGTTCCCACCGGAACCACCGGTCCGGGACTTTTTTGCAGGCTCTAGAAGGAAGACGGTGACCTCTTTGCATCCTCGAAGGCCTACGGAGATCTCAGCTCACCCGATGCTCATCGCAAGTGATTTGGCAGCAACAAATTGGCGCACCAGGAAGGGGGGCCAGTTAGCACGGGAGGAAAATAAAAGTTTTCCCTGTGACCCCACTAATTCTGCGAGGGAGACGATGGTGACTACACGAGCACAGGAGGCTTCCTCCAGTCAAGCCGCGGAGCGCATTCCACGGGCTGAGCAATCGGAGGCCAACCTCCATATTCTACCCCCTGCACAAATAAGCCAGCCTGACCGTCTCGAGGTTCTGGCTCACCAGGTCCAGGACCTGATGACAATGGTACGGGGACTGCAAGAGCATTGTTTGGCTGCTGCACCTCAACCCCTACGCCCGATGAAGGGGTGCGGGCGACAGTCCAGTCTCACCAATGCGGGACCCCACTTGAGGTCTCCCACCGTTCACCCCCTGAACCTCATCACCGAGGGGCCTCGAAGCGACGGTGGTCCCCCTCTCGCCACTCCGGTCGTTTCCACCATCGGCCGAAGGAGAGAGAGTCCAGACGGGTGCGTTCCTTACGCCGGCGATCTTCTTCGGCTTCTTCTTCCGAATCATCTCGAGATGGCACCCTCGAGAAAACTACCCGTCGGGCCGAGCAACGGCTCGATGAGTATCATTGATGTTTGGAGGAGCTTAGCCGCCGGATCGATAATCCTCACGGGGCAGACTATGAGCGTCACCTCCCACTTTCCTGGCGTATCATGAAGGAACCGGTCCCGCCCCAGTTCCGTCTACCCCAACTGGATCCATACGATGGCACGACGGACCCCCTAGACCACCTAGAAAGCTACAAGGCCCTCATGCAGGTCCAGGGAGTGACAGACTCCCTTTTATGTGTTGCCTTTCCGGCCACCCTTCGCAAGGCGGAACGCGCGTGGTACTCCCGCCTGCCTCCACGCAGCATCAATTCATTTCGACAACTCGAGTGATCTTTCCTGGCCCACTTTGATGACTGTCAAAAGATCCCACGAGTGGCTGATAGCCTCTTTGCTGTCCAGCAGAGGAGTGGCGAGACTTTGAAGGATTTTGTCGCTCGATTTAAGGAAGCAGCATTGGAGGTGTACAACCTGGAAGACTCCGTAGCCACTTTGGCGTTAAAATGAGGACTTCGCCCATCCAGGTTTGCTTATTCTCTGGACAAGAAACCTTTGAGTTCTTATGCTGAGCTTCTGAGCTGAGCATAGAAGTACCTCCGCGCCGATGAGGCGGATTCTTCAAGGAGGTAAGTTGACAAAAACACCAGTAAGAAACCACCGCTTACTAATCATGCCGATGCACGTCCTCGGAAGCCTGAGCCTCCTTACCGCTCAGATCGCCGACCGTAGACGCTTGTTCCTAAGGAGCAATTCACTCCCCTCATGGCTCCTATATCTCACATTCTACTAGAGATCGAGGAGGAACCTTATTTCAAGCACCCGACTCCTTTGAAGTCTGGGACCCCCCGCAACAAGGAGTTTTATTGCCGGTACCACCGGGACTATGGTCACGACACCGAGGACTACCGCCATCTGAAGAAAGCCATTGAGGAGCTGATTCAACAGGGTCACCTGGGCAAATTCGTTCGAAGGGGAAACCTTCTCACTTTGGGTCCATTGGTGCCCCTGATACTTCTGGCCGGCGTGGACAATACTCCAACGGAGAAGACCATAGCTATGATTTCCTGGGGGAAAGTTGGCACCCAAATGGGAAGGATCATACCGTGTCAAGGAGGTACTTCACCACGGAGCGTACGAAGTTGAAGGGCTAGACGGAAAACCACCTCCTCGCACCTGGAATGCAGACAATTTACGCCGGTATTATCAGTAAGGTCCTATCTTCATTAATTTAAATCTATTGGTGTTCGAAATGTTTGCATTATTTTTGAATGAGCATGCTCGACATCAAAGACTAAAGACCGGCTCCGCATCGGTACACTAAAGACCGGCTCCGTGTTGGCACACTAAAGACCGGCTCCGCGTCAGCACCAAAGACCGGTTCCCCACCGGCAATTAAAGACCGGCTCCGCATTGGCATCAAAGACCGGTTCTGCATCGAAAACTAAAGATCGGTTCTGCACCGGCAGTTAAAGATTGGCTCCGCATTGGCACACTAAAGATCGGCTCCGCATTGGCAGCAAAGACCAGTTCGGCACCGACAATTAAAGATCGGCTTCGTGTCGGCATGAAAGACCAGCTCCGCGTCGGCACACCTAAGACCGGCTCCGCATCGGCATCAAAGATCGGTTCTGCACCAGCAATGAAAGACCGGCTCCGCGTCGGCATGAAAGACCGGCTTCGCATCGGCACACTAAAGACCGGCTCCGCATCGGCATAAAAGACCGGCTCCGCGTCGGCATCGAAGATCGGTTCCGCATCGGTAATTAAAGACCAGCTCCGCATCGGCATAAAAGACCGGCTCCGCATCGGCAATTAAAGACCGGTTCCACACCGGCAACTTAAGACTGGCTCCGCATCGGCACTAAAAACCAGCTCCACATCGGCACCAAAGACTGGCTCTGCATCAGCAACAAAGACCGGCTCCGCGTCGGCATAAAAGATCGGTTCCACACCGGCAATTGAAGACCGGCTCTGCGTCGGCATAAAAGACCGGCTCCACGTCGGCAATTAAAGACCAGTTCTGCATTGGCAACTTAAGACTGGCTCTACGTCGGCAATTAAAGACCGGCTCCGCATCGGCAATTAAAGACCGGCTCCATGTCGGCATAGAAGACCGGCCCCGCATCGGCACTAAAAACCAGCTCTGCATCGGTACACTAAAGACCGGCTCCACGTCGGCAACAAAGACCGGCTCCGCATCGGTATAAAAGACCGGTTTCGCACCGGCAATTAAAGATCGGCTCCACATCGACATAAAATACCGGCTTCACGTAGGCAATTAAAGACCGATTCCGCACCGGCAACTTAAGACTGGCTCTGCGTCGGCAATTAAAGACCGGCTCCGCGTTGGTAATTAAAGATAGGCTCCGCGTCAGCATAGAAGACTGGCCCCGCATCGATACTAAAAATTGGCTCCGCATCGGCACACTAAAGACCGGCTCCGCGTCGGCACCAAAGACCGGCTCTAGGTCGGCAACAAAGATCGGCTCCGCGTCAGCACTAAAGACCGGCTCCGCATCGGCACTAAAGACCGGCTCTACGTCGGCAACAAAGATCGGCTCCGCGTCGGCATAAAAGACCGGCTTCGCATCGGCAATTAAAGACCGGTTCCGCACCGGCAACTTAAGACCGGCTCCACGTTGGCAATTAAAGATCGGCTCCACGTCGGTAATTAAAGACCGGCTCCGCATCGGCATAGAAGACCGGCCCCACGTCGGCACTAAAAACTGGCTCCGCATCGGCACACTAAAGACCGGCTCCGTGTCGGCACTAAAGATCGGCTCCGCGTCGGACCTAACGCTTAACGAGGCACTATTGGTTGGTGATTCACGACAGCTTACACAACTAAAGCTGATTATAACCAAAAGCACGCAATGATGGTTAAAGCATTCATTGATTGCTGAAAGGTTACAAAATTGCCGACCTAAGTCGGGCTTAGAAAAAAAACAAAAAAAAAACAAAAAACAAACTACTAAGGGTTATTTGGGGCCAGGTCATCGTCTTCAGGGACGTCATCTGGCTTCAGCCCTTCAATGTCCTCCAGGTCATAGAGTTCTTGGATTTTTTCCTTACAGTCTTGGAAGCCGGCATTATAAGAAAATGCCGCCGATTCGGCTAGCTCCTTATCAAAGGCTTTAGACTTTCTAAATCCTCTACGGCCTCTGCAGCCCTTTTCTCCGCCTCGAGGACTCTCTGCTCAGACTGACGGCCTCCCTCTTGGCCTCAGTCACCGCGCCTCCAAGTCGACAATCTTGGCATCGGACTGGCGGGCGGCCTCTTTAGCTGCGTCTATTTTAATGGAGGCGGAATCCAATCGAGTCTTCAAGATGCACATTTCTGATTCTACCACCTTCAGCCTCTCCTCGGCCATCCTTTGCTTTTCCTCGGCTGCTTGAGCGTTATCCAGCTCATTGGCTGCGCGACGCTGGGCAACTTCCAGCGCGTACTCGGCCTTCTCGCCTCTCAGCCGGATGGTTTCGACTTCGCCCTTTAGGGTGGCCTGGGTATCCTCCAAAGCCATTTCCACCTTTTCTGCCCTAGCTTGGAGTGATAACATCTCCTCCCGCGCCTGGTCGATAGCAGTATCACTCAGGGTCCAAAGTTCCCTCATGGCGATTAGAGAGTTCAGTGCCTAAAGGGAATGTCAATATTAAAAAGCAAATAAAACAAATGAAACAAGAGAAAAAATGATAATGGAGCAGAGGCTCACCCAGAGATGTGCCACAGACGCCTCATGGAAGAAGGTGGCTCTCCCTTGATGCCGAAGAAACTCTTGCACCTCCACCACAGATGCTTCATCTAAGGCCCGCTCGGCCCAGCGGCTATGGTTCGCCAACAGTGATTTGAAGGAAGGGTCGACCCCCCTCCTTTCCCTTGGCACGGGGTCCGCAGAGGCAGATTCCGCCTTTGACTCTGCTGCCTCCGGCCCTTGACTGATGGAGGCGTTTCGGTTGTTGCCCCTATAGGGGGCAGGATAGCTACGGGAGTTGGCCCTATTGCTGCAGGAACTTGCTTCGTCTCCACGGCTTCGGGCAAGGGTGACGGCGCTTTTGCGACCTGCTCAGGAGAAGGATCGAGCAGGATGACAGGAGGAGCTGGAACTGAAGATCTCCCTTCTACTTGGCTCCGCCCAACTTCCTCTCCGGCCTCGGCCCTTACCGTATCTATCTTGGTGGGCTCGTCGGCTTGGGCTCTGGCCGCCTCGCACACGTGCGGAGATTCTACAATTTGGCCCTTTTAGCATCGGCCTCCCCAGCGTCGGCCCTTCTAGGGTCGACCTTCTTCAAAACCTTAGCGCGCAGGGGCTTCACAACTCTAGCCCCTCCAGCGTCGACCCTTCCAGCATCGGCCCTCCCCGCTTCGGTCCTCCTTGAGATTTTGGCAACGGCCCTTCTCTCAGCAAGGGACTCATTCCCCGTAGCCTTCCTCTTCCTAGTGGCTGCCTGCCTGAGCTTGCGAAGTGATGGCGCCATCCCTATAAAGGCGGAAGATGAATTAAAAAAAAAGAAAAAGAAAAGAAAAAAGAAAAAAAGGAGGAAAAAGGAAAAAGAAGGTGAGTAATCAAGTGCTCACCACTCGAAGGAATTAAGCCAGCGAGACGAAGGTTTTCCTTAGCTAGAAGCTTATTGCACCGAGGGACATCGGCAGTTAGAAGCTGCCCAAATGCCATCCGATCTCTTGGAAGGATGGAGGAATCCCTATTGGCATCAATGTTGGGTGTCCCCCAGCTTCCGCGCACCCCGTCGATATCAGCAAAAAAGAACTTATCCTTCCACCCCTTGACGGAGGTGAGAAGGTACAACTTAAGGATCCTATTGGACCTAGGGGTGAAGGACCACTAACCTGATTGCTTGCAGAGGGTATAAAAGCTATGGAATAAGGAGATGCTGGCCTCTATGCCTTGCAGGTGACAGAGAACCAGAAAGCCAACGATGGTTCGGATCGAATTAGGCACTATCTAGGAAGGTGTTAGAGAATATCAGTCCAGAAGATTGAGAATGAAAGGGTGGATAGGTAGTCAAAGTCTGGCCTTAAAGAAAGCTCCGTACAAGGAAACTCTTTCGGAATAGGAAGAGGTTACCCTGTCATTAGGAGCAGGGTAGAACAAACGAAGGTCTGACGAAAAGCTATATTTGGCTTTCAGATTTACTATGTCTTGAGCAGACATAGTGGAAGCAGTCCCTTCGGGGGACTCCTTGACGACGCTAGAAGGACCAGCAGCCATCGGACGGCTCCGGACAAAAATCCGCCTGCTGGTCAGATGACTCCCGGTTACGGGACGACTGACCGGTCGCTGTTCCGGCAAGGAGTGATTAGAGGAGGGGGTAGACCACTGGCTTGGTAAAGAAGCGAAAGTTTGAGAAGGGGTGGGGGAACACCCCCAGAATCGGAAATGGATTAAGAAGGCAAGGAAGCCATGGAGACTAACCTGGAAAACTTGAGCTAAGATCGAAGGAGCACGAGGAGAGAACGAACACGAGAGATGAACGGACGCTTGCAGACTCGAGAGGAAGCAGTAGCGTAAGAGAAGGGAGGATGGGAGGATAATGACGATTTTTCTCTTATAACCCCATTTCAAATCACCCCACGATCGTCTGTTCTGGCTACATGTCCACCTTCAAATGGAAGGCGCTTCAGCGGCCTACCAGCGCGAAAAATACGAAAAGCTTTACCAATAAAGAAACAGCATTGGCCTTACCACAATGATGACGCTCGCCTTTTATGACTCATTGCTCGAGGAAATCCTCTCCAATCCCAACAGCCCAGACAGGTGAAATGATGGCATGAAAATTGGCCGTCCAGAGGATATTAACACCCCTTTCGCGGGTGATTGTGCGCTCACCCATCTCAGGGGCGGGGGGGCATCTGATACGTCTGGCCGTTTCCTCTGGGTGGTATTATCTTTTGCACGATTTCCGAAAAAAATGATGTGACAGCAAAACCCAGAAATAGAACTCCAGTGCCGACCTTTGGCTCCAGCCTCCAGCGCCAGCCTCCAGCGATGGCTTCCAGCGCTGGCCTTTGGCTCCGGCCTCCAGCGTCAGCCTCCAGCGCCGGCCTCCAGCGCTAGCCTTTGGCTCCGGCCTCCAGCGCCGGCTTCTAGCGCCGGCCTCCAGCGCTGGCCTTTGGCTCTGGCCTCCAGCGCCGGCCTCCAGCATCGGCCTCCAGCAACGGCCTCCAGCATTGACCTTTGGCTCTGACCTCTATCGTCAGCCTCTGGCGCCGGCCTCCAGCGTTGGCCTCTAGCGTCGACCTCCAGCTCCGGCCTCCAACAATGGCTTCGGTCCTAACTCGATGCCTTTTTCGCATGCACAATGACCCGTCTCATGCAACAGATCTCATGATTCGAGGTCTATTGCCGTGTACCTCGTTCACTGAAATCATGGGCAAGTGTTAGCACATTCAGCAGTTACTGCTACAAGCGGCCCTCATCCAGCAACGGCTTAACCACTTGCCGTTCGGAGAAACTTATCCCAACGAGGAAGATTCGACGGTTCCAACGGAACGAGGTAAACGAGACCCCCAGATAGGTATAAAAAGAGGACCCGAGCTCAATGCAAGGGGATCTCTCTCTCTTTCTCTCAAGCTCTGCTGATATACAACATTTCTGTTCTACAAATCACTGACTTGGGCATCAAAGGGTCCCCACCGAAACCATTGGTCCGGAACTTTTTTGCAGGCTCTAGAAGGAAGACGGTGACCTCTCTGCATCCTCGAAGGCCTGCGAAGATCTCAGCTCACCCGATGCTCATTGCAAGTGATTTAGCAGCAACACAGGGTGTTTCTATAAAGGGGAAAGGAGGCGGAGCCCTGAAACCAAAACCCATGGTGGAAGGAATCGATCTCGGTCATCAGCACCATGTCGACTTGAGAGGATGTAACGGGCAGGCTGAGAGGGAAAGGGAAGGAAAACGATCGTCACATCTAGAATATTAAAATTATATATGTTGCCGCCGGGATCCGTCCTCCGACTCGGGCGTGGTCGATCTCCAGGGAGAGGGGTACGGTGGACCTGCAAAAAGAAGCCCACACGCGGAGGGACACTGAAGGTGGTCCTCCGCGGAAGGCCCTCCGATGCTCAAGTCAGTGGGGAAGGAATCGGCGATCAACCAGATAGTGGGGAGGTGGATCTCTCCGGGAGACCTCTCCAGGGGCGGCCAATCGGAAGCTCTAGGAGGGGCAGAGCGCCGACGAGCTGCCGGGAGAGAGGAGTGTGTCCAGAGTTTCGTGCGTCAAGAGTCGCGTACCTGAGAGAATCTGTGAATCTGATATTTATAGACTGTCATCTGGATCTTGAGCGTCTTCTGGAAGGTTCAGAGGTTGTTACGATACAGAGGCGGACAGAATCAGGCCATCGTGGGGCCGTTAGGCTCCGCACTCATTTGTTAAGGGATCGACGGCCGGGAGAGCTCCTTGATGCCTCGAGATCCAGTCAGGTAGGCGTGGGGTGGTTACGATAGGCTCTAGGCCACGTCCCGACATGATTCCTTGTCAAGGATGCTGTTCGGGTAGGCTTGGGCGCTCCCGCGTCGAGTTCCACGGAGGCAGGTGTTAGGCCACGGGTCGCTTGATGAAATCGAGCCATAGAAGAGACTGAGCTATGGAGGCCTGGAAGGGGCCGAGCTATGGAAGCCCGGAAGGAGCCGAGCTATGGAAGCCCGGAAGGGCTGAGCTACGGAAGCCCGGAAGGATCGAGCTATGGAAGCCCGGAAGGAGCCGAGCTATGGAAGCCCAGAAGGAGCCAGGCTATGGAAGCCCGGAAGGATCGAGCTACGAAAGCCCGGAAGGATCGAGCTATGGAAGCTCGGAAGGAGCCGAGCTATGGAAGCCCGGAAGGATCGAGCTATGGAAGCCCAGAAGGAGCCGAGCTATGGAAGCCCGGAAGGGCCGAGCTACGGAAGCCCGGAAGGATCGAGCTATGGAAGCCCAGAAGGAGCCCAGCTATGGAAGCCCGGAAGGACCGAGCTATGGAAGCCCGGAAGGAGCCGAGCTATGGAAGCCCGGAAGGGCCGAGCAACGAAAGCCCAGAAGGATCGAGCTATGGAAGCCCGAAAGGAGCCAAGCTATGGAAGCCCGGAAGGACCGAGCTACGGAAGCCCGGAAGGGCCGAGCTATGGAAGCCCGGAAGGAGCCGAGCTATGGAAGCCCGGAAGGGCCGAGCTACGGAAGCCCGGAAGGATCAAGCTATGGAAGCCCGGAAGGAGCCGAGCTATGGAAGCCCGGAAGGACCAAGCTACGGAAGCCCGGAAGGGCCGAGCTACGAAGCCCAGGAGGGCCGAGCTACGGAAGCCCGGAAGGATCGAAGGGAGGAGGTTAGCCCTAACCGCCTTGCACGGATATTAATGTAATGGCGATTTTACCCCTCAACACATGCCCTCCACTCCCTAGTTCAAAGCGTAGGTTCGGGCGTAGGGAGTATAAGTTCGAATGGCGCGTCATGGATGAGACGTCTTGGTTTAGACAGCTCGCGCAATGATACCCTAATTAATGCGATAGGGCCATTTCGCCTTCGGGGCTAAGGCTCCTCCATGAGCGACGGTTGGGATTGCACCACGCTACGAATCCTGATCGATCGAATGGTTGTCGAGGCGATTTCGGACGCCTGGGATGAGACGCCCCGCCTCTTCAGGGCGGCTTCCTTGGCGGAGAAGCGAAGTGATGGCCGCATGGTGTATTTATATATATACAAATATACGTGCATGCTCTCGGCTCGTTTTGCTTTCAAAGGGTTCCGGGTTTTCATCTTCCTTGATGCTTATCGTTCTCGTCTGGTACCCTTTTCAATGGCGATGAGCCCCGACGATGTGGCCTCCGAGATCGTTGCCGAGGACCTGGGAAGGATTCATCAACGGTATGGCTTGCCCTCGGATGTCGTTCTACGAGTGCCGGAGCTCAATGATAGAGTTACCCGGGATCTAGAGTCCGGGGTCTTCATCTACGAAGACAGTTTGAAGGCAGGTCTTCATTTTCCTCTCCATCCCCTTGTGAAGGATATCATGATCCACTACAATATTTGCCCATCAATGGTAGCTCCAAACAGCTGGCGGAACATCATCGGATTCATCTCAATGTGCCACCAGATTTGGATCGTGGCCACCCTCCCCCTTTTTCGCACCTGCTACCACCTGACTCCGGGGAGAAAATCAGAGTGGCCCTTCATCGGGCCCCGGAGATCCTTCAACGTTATCGCGGATAAGCCCTCTTCCATCAAGGGATGGAAGAGTCGATTTATTATCGCGGAGGAGAACGTCGGTTCCGACTTCCCTCGGCGATGGGGGAATGTTGCAAGGGATGCGGAGACGCATCCGGCTCTGACGGCGCAGGAGGAGAAGGACTTGGACGTCCTTCGCAACGGACAGGTATTTTCAGCTAACGATCTGCTATCAGAGGGGGCCCTCTTCGCAGCCGGGCTCAGCCCTCTGGATCCGCAAGGTGAGTCCCTTTCGCGCTGTGGATTTTTCTTGATTAACGCGCTTGAATCTGAGTACGCGTGCTCTGGTTTGACAGCCATAAGGTTGGCGTTGTCGAGCCTCTCCAAGAGGAAGAGAGGGAAGCGCCCAGGGGAAGGCAGCGGCATGGACAGCGGCCGACCCAAGAAAAGGGCTCATACATCCGCAAGGAGTCCGCCGGGCGCTGGAGCAGTCGCTACAGAGGCACCAGGGGCGAGAGAGGATCCGGGGAGGGCGATTATGGCACCCGACCCTTTCGTGCTGGAGATTTCAGACAGCTCAGATGAAGCTCCGTTGACTCGCCAGACCGCGTTCCCCCTGAAAGAGGAAATGGCGACGGATCCAGCGGAGGCGGTCATCCCCGAGGGGGCCATTGTCCTCGCGGGATCACCACCGGCCCCAGCGGGAGAGGGGGAGGAGACGGCCATAGCGGGAGAGGTTCAGGGAGAGTTCTCTCTCGGTCCCATTGCAGGGGGGTCCAGAAGTAGTGAGGCAGGTCAGACCGAGGCTTCGGGGGAGCCTGCAGAGGAGACACAAGCAGTAGAGCAGGTCGGGGAAGGGGTGTCGAAGGAGGAGGCGCGACAAGGTGAGAGCTCCGCGCTGGGAGCTTCTTCGAGAAAGGTTTTGGGGAAGCTGGCACTTGGGCTAGCTGAATTATCTGAAGAAACCCAAGCCAGGGCCTTGATAGAGGTGGCCGGGACGTTGAAGGCCTCTCAGGTGGAGGCCGCCCAGGCCGGTCCTTCAGGCGGGGTTGGCCCATCCGGCAGCTCGGACGCTAGTATTGAGGAGGCGTTCTCTGCTATGATAAGGTCGGCCCTGTATCCGGGTGCGGATCCTTCGGCGGACAAGTTTGCCGACCTGGGGTTGGTCGACGCTGCATTCGGGCGGCAAGGCGTGGCAGAGGGCATTCATCTTCTTCCCGACATCGACAACACGACCTTGATGAGAATGACCCGGGCCTACGCATCGCGGGTAAGTTGTCAATCCCGAGTAGCGGGTTTACTCTGCTTGACTTGACCTTCATGTATTCACTTTTGGTGTCGCAGAGTGTTTTTCTTTCTAGGGCGATATGTTGGCGTCTGAGTTTGGCGACAGGGGCCAGTGTCCAGGCCAGGAGGGATAATGCTGAGCTTCAGTCGCGGCTGAAGGTGTCCGAGAAGTTTGAGGAGCTCATCGACATGATGGATGAGAACTTGAAGGGGGCAAGGGCGGCACACCAGGTTGCTCTGGCTGAGGTGTCCAAGCAGAAGCGTAGGGTGGAGGAGTTGTAGGAACTCCTGGCGAGAAACGACAATGCTTGCTTGGAGTTGGCTAGAATTGAATCAAAACACTCCGCGGAGGTGGCGGCAATGCGGTGGGAGTACGGCGAAAGTATGGGCCGGCTGGAAAGAGAGGCCGACGATGAAAGAAGGTGTTTGGCGAGGATGCTCGGCGAAGTGGAGGAGAAATTGAAACGACGCGATGGCGAAATCGCCCATTTGAAGGAGGGCGCTAGGTGGGACCAGGGGACGATAGCTCGGGTGAGCGACGAGTTATCCCAAGCCCGGAGTGATATCGAAGCCAGACAGCTGAAGATCAGCACTCTGCAGGAGAGGGTTGAGCTGATAAGGGCTGACAGGACGAGAGCCAGGGGCGAGGCAGAAGAGATGGCCAAAAGGTTGGCCGAGCGAGAGGGGGAGGTACGCTCTTATTCTTCCCCTTTTTGTTTTTGCTACTGGGTTCTCGCAGTGCCGATTTGATCTTGGATTTTTTGGATGGCGAAGATGGAGTCGGAGATTCGGGCTCTTCAAGGTGAGCTCGCGTCTACTCGCGATAGGAGCTCGGAGCTCGAGATGCGGGCTAGCGAGCTCGAGGAGCAAAACGTCATCCTGAAGGCCTAGGCGATTGAGGCTGAGAAACAGATGGCGGAGGCCAAGACGCAGCATGCCATACTCAGGGGGAGGCAAGACGCTATCAGCGTTGACGCCTTCCATCATGGGAAGGAGGAGTGTAAACAGCAGATTCTCAGCGAACACCCAGAATGGGACCTTTCTTTTCTGAGCGTTGAAGATCCCGACGATGGCGAGTCTGATGAAGAAGATGAAGACGAATATGTCGACGTTTCTGACGCCGAACTTGGCGCCGCCCCTGGTCCCAGCGAAGTTGCAGTTTCTGAGGGACGGTCGCACACCGCCGCAAAGGGGGCAAAAATGTCAGAGAAGGGCGAGTCTAGTCGTGCTTCTATAGGCGCCACTGAGGGTTCCCCCAAAGCTGGTGTGGCCCCCGATCCTTAGGGGACATTCATGTACTTCATCCTTCAAACATTTGTTCAACATTTCATAGTGAAAGAACTTCCTGTTTCCACTTGAGCATTTTTCTTGCGTGACTTCGCTGTCGCTTAGTCTTGCCTCGATCGGCTTGTGGCTCCCGATGCTCTGGAGTATCTTTATTTCGAGATTGGGAAAATGTGTTGGCTTGTACCAATAGGTGAAGCAGGTCGGTTAAGACCGACAAGCACAGTAGGTCGGCTTGGGCCGACAGACAAAATGGGTCGGTTAAGGCCGACAGACAAAATAGGTCGGCTGGGGCCGACAGACAAGATAGGTCGGCTGGGGCCGACAGACATGATAGGTCGGCTGGGGCCGACAGACATGATAGGTCGGCTGGGGTCGATAGACGTGATAGGTCGGCTGGGGCCGACAGGCGAAATAGGTCGACTGGGGCCGACAGACAAGATAGGTCGGCTGGGGTTGACAGACGTGATAGGTCGGCTGGGGCCGACAGGAAAAATAGGTCGGCTAGGGCCGACAGATAAAATAGGTCAGCTGGGGCCGACAGACAAATAGGTCGGCTGGGGCCGACAGACAAAATAGGTCGGCTGGGGCCGACAGACGTGATAGGTCGGCTGGGGCCGACAGACAAAATAGGTCGGCTGGGGTCGACAGATAAAATAGGTCATCGCGCTTTCTGCCATCCTACTAGTGCCCTGCTATCCGCAGGTGGTTCGATTTTTATTTCACCAGAATCGATGATACAGCACAGTGGGGGGCATAAAGCTGTGTCAGAGCTTTTCGGAAGGCGCTCTTTTCCCATTCAGGTCGCTTTATCGTGATGCGTATGCAACCGCCTATCGTTGGAGGATACTATTCTCGAAGGATGATTTTCTGAGCCCGCCAGTTATCGAAGTGCCAGTGGATGATTTCCTGCACTCACTGGCCGCGATTCGGGGTCAGGAGGGGATCTTCGTACACATCATGGTTCAGGCGGTGGGCTTGGCGCGCAGTGGGGCGCTACGCCAATCTTGAGAGACCACGTGGAGGCACTTTTCGGAAGTTTGAATCTCGGGACCCGCAGCCTGGGTAGCTTTTCCCGGTCCATTTCCGCCTATAAGAAAGGAAAAAGGGGGGTCTCATCTGGTTATCTCCAAAGCTTCTCTCTCGTCAGAGCTTCCACTATGCTCATTTCTCTGTTGTTGCAAATAGGAGAATCAAGCTTTCCCCTCATGGGCTCCTCGCCGCCGGATAGCTGGGACGACTGGGGAGCAGCTGGAGAATGGCTCATCCTTAGGGGACGAGTTTCGGAGATCATATGGAGAACGCACAGGGAGGGCGTAGAGATCATACGGAGAGCGCACATATGCGCTTCCTATGTGATCTTTGTGGGCCGCTACAGGGGGCGCAAGGTAGGAAGCGTATCGACACCCCCGTAGCATGCACAGACTCTCCCTTTTTCGCTGGCTTGGGTTCCCGTCTCTTCTCTGAGGGGAATCCTTACCACGGGAGGGAAAATATGGGAGCAACCGGGGTCAGACGGTCCCCAGTTCTCTTGCCCGGACGGCGGCCTGCGATCCAGCACCCCCTCCTAGGGGAGCGGGCTGGGTTGCTCGAATCCTCAAAATTAGCATCCACGGGCCATGCCTCCTTTTGGATCTTTTAATTCATCCGGGGCCGTGGAGGGTCATCCTTATTATCCGTCCAGGCGGACTGGCCGTTTCGTGGTTTGCATGATTTGTCGATCCGGACGTTGGAACATCGCAGTTGTCTAGGTCTGCTTTGGAGCAGTTGCCCGAGTTTTGTATTTGCCTTTATTTTATGCATTTCAATACTCTTGTAATGCCTGTGAGGCATTTGTAACTGATCTTGATCGGCAATAAAGGGAATTTGGTTCTGTTTTTCAATCCTCTTATTTTCTGTGCCGAGCTTGCTATCATTATTGTTTGTGGGGTGCCGAAAGCGTTCCGCTCGTCCTTAGATGAGGGTCTTATGCCGCCCGAACTGGTTGAGGTTCATGCGCGGCGGTTCAGAGATCGTTCGGCAAAATAGGCTCCTTGCTTAGGTCAGGAGTTTGATATTTTTATGTTTCGCCTTTATCGGAGCTCAAAGTATCGTGAGTCGGCTGTGGCCGAGGTTTGGAGAACTTGACGCTCGGTCCAACCGAGGCTCGGAGGATGTATGACTTGGCCCTGCCAAGGTTCGGGGAACTGGTCACTCGGCCCTGCCGAGGTTCGGAGAACACTTTACTTGGCCCTGCCAAGGTTCGGAGAACTGGTCACTCGGCCCTGCCGAGGTTCGGAGAACACTTTACTTGGCCCTGCTAAGGTTCGGAGAATTGGTCACTCGGCCCTGCCGAGGTTCGGAGAACACTTTACTTGGCCCTGCTAAGATTCGGAGAATTGGTCACTCGGCCCTGCCGAGGTTCGGAGACTTTGTTTTACTTGGCCCTGCCAAGGTTCGGAGATTTGTTGCTCGGCCCTGCCGAGGTTCGGAGAACACTTTACTTGGCCCTGCCAAGGCTCGGAGAATTGGTCACCAAAGGGAGTGGCTCAGCTGTAAATGCGGGCCGCAGCGTTAGGCCTACGTGGCGTTTGGCGAGGGGCGCCAGGGCGGAATGAGCGGCACACTGTCACGTTTTTATTGGCGATGCTGCTCTTCCCGAGGGGACAGGTTATTGGCCGAATGCCGGACTTCCGCGTTTCCCGAAAAAGAGGGCCGTATTAAGCGGCTCGGGGAAGCACCGAACGCATTTATCGCGCGGGCCGACAGATCGAAAAATGTTTGCTTGGGGAACTCCGAACAATCTGCTCGTGCTATCCAATTTTACTCGAGATAGGGTGTGACTCTTCGGATTCCTCATCCATTAAAATGGTGACACGTGGCGAGTTCTCATGGGTTGGTGGCTACGGCACGACCGATAGAGATACCTGTTTGGCGAGTATAAATACGACCGAGAGGCATTGGTTTCGGCCATCCCTTGGTTTAAGTTCCGAAAAATGGACTCTCCAGGGAGATCATCAGCCGAGTCGCGTTCCTCGCTTAGCAGCCTGCCGTGTTCGGAGGGGAGGTGCACCTCCGTCACTGTCGACGGGCTGAGCCTCGCGTCGGGCTTCGCGAGCAATGAGCAGCTTGCGAGGACTGCCGAAGAATTCTTGGACGTGTCGGTCAAGGAGGCGAAGGCCTCACGCCGGTTGATAGACCGGCAGAGGGAGGAGATTATGTCCCTTCGTCAGCAGGTGGTTGACCTGACGGAGCGCCTGGAGGAGCTGCTGGCCTCCGGGAGTGACTCCGAATTCTGATTCAGGGCCTCCCTCTTGTTTTGCTTTTTACAGTCTCTTTGTAGTCCTCCTCTTTATGAATGAAAAGTGGGTCTTATTTTTGAGGTCCCTCTCTTTAAGAGTTTACGGGCTCGACCCGTGTGATGAATCAGGGGGTTGCCGCGGCCCTGTCGTTTTTTGCGCATTGATATGGGCCCTTTGAACGACGGGTTTTAGGGGTGTCACCCAAAAGGTTTCCAGTAGCAGAGAGGGAAATCGTCTAGCTCTGCTCGGGGCTCTCGATCGTTTTCGTGGGGCTCTACAGCCTCTTAGGGGAATTCTGCCAAAGGTGGCTTCCCTTCGTATATCGGTGATTTTTGTTTAGCGCTCATTTTCAAACCGGGCAAAGTCCTTTGGGGAACTGTTTGGGGGCCGTTCGGCTTTGGTCGAGGCCTGTATACTTTGGCTTTTTTCGCTGGGGCTTTAACCCGAATGACTCCTACCCGGCCTTGCCATGGCCCGGCGGATTCGTTGCTCGGCCCAGCCGAGGTTCGGAGACTTTGTTTTACTTGGCCCTGCCAAGGTTCGGAGATTTTGTTTTACTTGGCCCTGCCAAGGTTCGGAGATTTTGTTTTACTTGGCCCTGCCAAGGTTCGGAGATTTGTTGCTCGGCCCAGCCGAGGTTCGGAGACTTTGTTTTACTTGGCCCTGCCAAGGTTCGGAGATTTGTCTTACTTGGCCCTGCCAAGGTTCGGAGATTTGTTGCTCGGCCCAGCCGAGGTTCGGAGACTTTGTTTTACTTGGCTCTGCCAAGGTTCGGAGATTTGTTGCTCGGCCCAGCCGAGGTTCGGAGACTTTGTTTTACTTGGCCCCGCCAAGGTTTGGAGATTTTGTTTTACTTGGCCCTGCCAAGGTTCGGAGATTTGTTGCTCGGCCCAGCCGAGGTTCGGAGACTTTGTTTTACTTGGCCCTGCCAAGGTTCGGAGATTTTGTTTTACTTGGCCCTGCCAAGGTTCGGAGATTTGTTGCTCGGCCCAGCCGAGGTTCGGAGACTTTGTTTTACTTGGCCCTGCCAAGGTTCAGAGATTTGTTGCTCGGCCCAGCCGAGGTTCGGAGACTTTGTTTTACTTGGCCCCGCCAAGGTTCGGAGATTTTATTTTACTTGGCCCTGCCAAGGTTCGGAGATTTGTTGCTCGGCCCAGCCGAGGTTCGGAGACTTTGTTTTACTTGGCCCTGCCAAGGTTCGGAGATTTTGTTTTACTTGGCCCTGCCAAGGTTCGGAGATTTGTTGCTCGGCCCAGCCAAGGTTCGGAGACTTTGTTTTACTTGGCCCTGCCAAGGTTCGGAGATTTGTTGCTCGGCCCAGCCGAGGTTCGGAGACTTTGTTTTACTTGGCCCTGCCAAGGTTTGGAGATTTTGTTTTACTTGGCCCTGCCAAGGTTCAGAGATTTGTTGCTCGGCCCAGCCGAGGTTCGGAGACTTTGTTTTACTTGGCCCTGCCAAGGTTCGGAGATTTCGTTTTACTTGGCCCTGCCAAGGTTCAGAGATTTGTTGCTCGGCCCAGCCGAGGTTCGGAGACTTTGTTTTACTTGGCCCTGCCAAGGTTCGGAGATTTTGTTTTACTTGGCCCTGCCAAAGTTCGGAGATTTGTTGCTCGGCCCAGCCGAGGTTCGGAGACTTTGTTTTACTTGGCCCTGCCAAGGTTCGGAGATTTGTTGCTCGGCCCAGCCGAGGTTCGGAGACTTTGTTTTACTTGGCCCTGCCAAGGTTCGGAGATTTTGTTTTACTTGGCCCTGCCAAGGTTCGGAGATTTGTTGCTCGACCCAGCCGAGGTTCGGAGGCTTTGTTTTACTTGGCCCTGCCAAGGTTCGGAGATTTCCTGTTCAGACAGACAACTCGGTTGTGCCGAGGATTGGTAAGCAGTATCTGTTTCTCCTTGCAATTCATAACAACATGGTGCATAATGACTCATGCGCCAGGTTTTGAGGAAACAGATAAGCAGGAACATGCGGTGAGACATGCAAAAAATGAATTCAAAGAGGACATACCCTACTGATAATATTTGCGAAGGTTGTCCGCGTTCCAAGTCCGGGGAATAGACTTCCCATCCAGATCCTGCAGCTTGTAGGTTCCTGGTCCAATAATCTCTGTTATTTGATACGGGCCCTCCCAGTTTGGCGCCAGCTTTCCTTGTTCCAGCGGTTTGGATACAGAAGCTTTCCGGAGGACAAGGTCGCCGGGTAGGAAGGCTTTCCCCTTGATCCGGGAAGCATGGTACCGAGCCACCCTCTGTTGATAAGCAGCCGTCCTGATTCGGGCCTTTTCTCTGACTTCTTCTACCAAGTCGAGGTTGGTGCGGAGTTGCTCGTCGCTGGCCTCCTCTGAATAGCTTCCTACTCGCAATGACGGGAGGCCTACTTCCATGGGGATGACAGCCTTTGTGCCAAAAGCCATTCGGAATGGAGTCTCGCCGGTCAGGATTCTCGGGGTAGTTCGGTAGGCCCACAAGACATGATGTAGCTCATCGACCCATCTGCCTTGGGCTCTGGAGAGGCGAGCTTTAATTCCCTGGAGGAGGGTCCTGTTGGATACATCGGCCGCTCCGTTGGCTTGTGGGTGTCCGACCGAGGTAAGGTGGTGACGGATTCCATGTTCCTCACAGAACTGGCGGAACTTGGAGTTATCAAATTGCTTGCCGTTATCGGTGATTATCGTGTGGGGTAGGCCGAATCGGCAGATGATGGACCTCCACACGAAGTCTCGGGCCCGTGCCTCGGTAATTTGTGCGACTGCTTCCGCCTCGACCCATTTGGTGAAGTAGTCAATGGCGACAAATAAGAACTTCCGCTGTCCTGCCGCAAGCGGGAATGGGCCAAGGATGTCCATCCCCCATTTGGCAAAGGGCCAAGCGGAGGATATAGAGACTAGCTCGGCGGAAGGGAGTCTTTGGATGCTTGCGTGTCTCTGGCAGGAGTCACAGGCTCGGACTAAATCGTCCGCGTCTCTTTGCATGGTCGGCCAGTAGTAGCCCTGCCGCAGTACCTTGTGACATAGGGATCGGCCTCCCAGATGGTTGCCGCAAATTCCTTCATGCACCTCACGCAGAGCATAATCTGCTTCGGATGGGCGAAGGCATCTAAGCAGCGGCATGGAGAACGACCGCTTGTAAAGTTGGTTGTCAATTACTACATAATGGGTGGCCTGCAGTTTCAGCTTCCTAGCCTCTCTTCGGTCGGACGGAAGCGACCCTTCTTCGAGATATCTGAGGATAGGGTCGAACCAGGATGGATTCGGCCTCGACTTGCATCACTCGGTTGGCTTCCATGATGCTCGGCTTTTCCAGAGTCTCCATGTGGAATTTTTGCTCGACATCCATTGATTCCGCGGTTGCCAGTCGGGAGAGTAGGTCGGCACGGGCGTTCTCAGATCTGGGGATCTGAATAATTTCAAATTTAGAAAAATGAGGAAGCAAGCTACGCACCTCCTGGAGATACCGAATCATGTTCGGCTCTCGAGCTTCAAACTCTCCCCGAACATGGCCGGCACCAACTGAGAGTCGGTGAAGGCGCTGAGTTTTTCCACCTTCAGGTTGCGGGCGATCCTGAGACCGGCTAACAGGGCTTCATACTCGGCTTCATTGTTGGAAGCCGGGAAGGAGAACCGGATGCCATACTCGAAAGCCATCCCCTCAGGACTAGTAAGGACCAGACCCGCACGGAGTGATGGGCATTGGATGACCCATCGACGTGGAGGAGCCACCGGGATCTGGGCCTTGGCTCTTCGAGATTTTCTGGGGTAGAGCCATGCTCCGGAATGGTACACTCGAGGAGGAAGTCGGCCAGCACTTGAGCTTTGATGGCAGGACGAGGCTGAAAATGTATGTCGTGCTCGCTTAGCTCGATGGCCCATTTGGTCATTCTCCCCGATGTTTCCGGACGGTGGACCACCGCTTGATGGGTTGGTCAGTCAGGACTGTCACGAATGTGCTTGGAAATATGGTCGCAGCTTTCGGACTGAGGTGATTAAGGCCAGCACCATCTTTTCAATCCTGCTGTACCTCGTCTCCGCATCGCGGAGCAGCCTACTCACATAGTAGATCGGCTTCTGGACTTTGCCTTCTTCTTTGACCAGCACCGAACAAACTGCGCCCTCTGAAACGGCTAAGTATAGAAACAGGGTCTCCTCCGGGGCTGGGCTACTGAGAAGTGGGGAGAGCCGAGGTACTTTTTTAGATCTTGAAATGACTTCTGGCACTCGGGAGTCCACTGGAAGTTTTTGGCCGATCGGAGAGTTTTGAAGAAGGGGAGGCATCTCTCGGCCGACCGCGCCACAAAGCGGTTAAGGGCCGCTATCCTCCCGGTTCAGGCGCTGGACCTCTTTAACAGATGCAGGGGCGCCATTTGTTGGAGAGCTTGAATCTTCTGGGGGTTAGCTTCGATACCTCGCTGGGAGACCATGAAGCCGAGGAACTTCCCCGAGTTGACGCCGAAGGCACACTTGGTCGGATTGAGCTTCATCCCATATTTGCGCAATGTTGCAAAGCTCTCTGCGAGGTCCTCAACATGTCGTGGCGCTTCCTTGCTTTTGACCAGCATGTCGTCCACGTATACCTCCATGTTCCGGCCGATTTGTTCTTTGAACACCTTGTTGACCAGCCGCTGGTAGGTCGCCCTGCATTTTTAAGACCGAAGGCATAACACGGTAACAATAGGTACCTCGGTCGGTTATGAAGGCGGTCTTTTCTTCATCTTCGGGGGCCATCCGGATCTGATTGTAGCCCGAATAGGCATCCATGAATGACAGCATTTGGTGGCCTGAGGTGGCGTCCACGAGCTGATCGATCCGAGGGAGGGGGAAGCTATCCTTCGGGCAGGCTTTGTTGAGGTCGGTGAAGTCGATGCAGATCCTCCATTTGCCGTTCGACTTTTTCACCATGACGACATTTGACAGCCAGCTTGGGTAATTCACCTCTCGGAAAAAATTGGCTTTGATGAGTTTGTCGACCTCCTCTTCAATGGCTTTTTGCCGTTCTGGGGCGAAGCTTCTCTTCTTCTGCTTAACAGGCCTGTGCATCTCGTCCACATTGAGATGGTGGACGAGGACCTCGGGGTTAATCCCTGGCATGTCGGAGGCGGTCCAGGCGAAGATGTCCGCATTGCTTTGGAGGAATCTGATCAGCCTGTGACGAGACTCTCCTTTGAGCAGCGACCCGATCCTTATGGTTCGGTCGGGCCGAGCTTCGTCTAGTGGTACCTCTTCCAGTTCTTCTGCCGGTTCTCCCCGCTGTTCGGCGAAATCTTCGCGAGCGTCTAGCCCATCAACTTCGGGCATTCTGGACTGAAGGCTCGTGACGAAACATTGCCGAGCCATGGCCTGACTTCCCGAACCACTCCAATTCCTCGCTCGGTGGGGAACTTCATGGACAGATGTGGGATAGAGACAACCGCCTTGAGGGACATTAAACCAGGCCTGCCGAATATGGCGTTGTATGGGGACCTGAGGTCGGTCACTAGGAAATCGGTCTGTACAATGGTCACGAGGGGCCAGGTTCCTGCGCGGACCGTCAGGGTGACGATTCCTTCTGGGATGATGACGTCGCCGGTGAATCCCATCAGGGTGGAATCCACGGCTCGAAGGTTTTCCATGAGCAATTTCATCCTGGCAAACACACCGAGGTACAAACATTTACCGAGCTTCCACTATCAACGAGGATTCGGCTTACATCATAATTGTTCAAGTTAAGGGATACAACAAGTGCGTCATCATGGGGAGCTGTATTCCCAGAAGATCATCATCAGAAAAGGAAAGTTCACCTGTCCTCGCCTTCTTTGGCACCGTGCCTCACCGCCGCCCCTGGGACTCGATCGCCGGCCTCTTCAATCATGTTGATACGGCCAACCACAGGCGGATTTGGTGGAGGAGGAGGCTGTGGGAGCTCAGGCTGGCGGTCACCTCCTTGTGGTGGCTCGGGTGCTCTCTGAATTGGTCCAGCCGTCCCCGCCAAATCAGTCTCTCGATCTCATTCTTCAGCTGCCAGCACTCCTCAGTGTCATGACCATGCTCCCTATGGTAGCGGCAGTACTTGCGGGATCTCTCCGGGTTGGGTTCCCTCGGAGAGGTACTGGTCGGGGAAGCTGGCGCTCTATCTCCATGAGGATCTGCGCTCGAGGCACAGTCAACGGAGTGTAGCGATCGAATCGCCTGGGGGGACTCCGGGAGCGATTCCTTGGCGGCAGCGGAGGGACTCTTTGGCGGCGAGGCGGACTTGGCCGACGGAATGGGACGGTGTCTGTCGAGGAGTTTAGGCTCCTTCTTCTTTGCTTGCTCAGCGCGGGCAACTCTCCGCGACTCCTCGACCCTAGCGTACTTGTCCGCAAGGGCCATCATATCAGAGAGACATGGGGGGTAGCTGACCTCCATAGCCAGATAGAAGTCGCTCTCCTTCGAGACACCCCCCGCCAGGGCGGACATAGCCACCTCATGATTAAGGTGGTCCACCTCCAACATGGCCTTGTTGAAACGGCCAAGGTAATTTCCTCAAGGACTCCCCCTCTCTTTGCTTGACTTCGGAGAGGGAGTCGGATCTCCGCCGGTGGCGGCGGCTGCTGACGAACTGGCCAATGAAAAGGCGCTCAGCTCGTCAAATGAATCGATGGAACCTGGCTTCAAGGCGTTGAACCAGGTTCGGGCGGATCCTCTGAGGGTGGATGGAAGGCTCGGCAGAGGACCGCATCGGATGCTCCGTGGAACATCATTATCGACCGGAAGCTACTGAGATGGTCATCCGGATCAGTGGAGCCGTGGTAGGGTTCGACGGCTGGCAGCTTGACATGGGAGGGAATCACTTCCTCCATGATCCCCTTAGAGAAAGGGATACCCTGCTCCGCCTTGGGCTGGGGCAGGTGGGTCTGCTTGGCGGCGTCCAGCTCCTGACGCATCTCCTGGATCTGACGGCGGATCTCCTCCTCGCCGGTAGAGGAGCAGCTGGGCGCGAGAACCGCAAGGATGGCGTCGAATCATGGTGAGACGTCGCCGGGGAGAGGGAGCGGGCTCGCCGAGATCTGAGAGGATCTCGATCATAACCACCTCGCGGGACCGGTTTGTCCCCCTTGGGCGATACGGGGGATCCGCGGATTCACGGATCAGAGGAGGAGGCCGCCGGCGAAGAAGGAATCGCCGCCTCCTTCTGAGGATGCGAAGCAGGAGGAGCTGCAAGGCGCTCCTGGACCAGGTGGGTAAGAGCCTGGACTTGCTGGACCAGCGTAGCAAACTGGTCCTGGGTCACCGGAATGGCAGGCGGCGACGGAGTCTCGACAGGTGGGGGTTGTGGCGCTGTGGCGCCAGTCGGATCAGGCCTCTGGGAGGCGACCTGATCTTGGGCATCAGAGGTTGCTCTCTTCCGGTTGGCCATCAGAGAGGTTCTTCTCCGGATTGAGATCCTTGTCTCCTTTCTTCAAGTTTTAATGGGACTTGAGGCCCTTCCTCTAGCGCCAATCTGTTGCCGCCGGGATCCGTCCTCCGACTCGGGCGCGGTCGATCTCCAGGGAGAGGGGTGCGGCGGACCTGCAAAAAGAAGCCCACACGCGGAGGGACGCTGGGGGTGGTCCTCCGCGGAAGGCCCTCCGACGCTCAAGTCAGTGGGGAAGGAATCGGCGATCAACCAGACAGTGGGGAGGTGGATCTCTCCGGGAGACCTCTCCAGGGGGCGGCCAATCGGAAGCTCTAGGAGGGGCAGAGCGCCGACGAGCTGCCGGGAGAGAGGAGTGTGTCCAGAGTTTGTGCGTCAAGAGTCGCGTACCTGAGGAATCTGTGAATCTGATATTTATAGACTGTCACCTGGATCTTGAGCGTCTTCTGGAAGGTTCAGAGGTTGTTACGATACGGAGGCGGACAGAATCAGGCCATGTGGGGCCGTTAGGCTCCGTACTCGTTTGTTAAGGGATCGACGGCTGGGAGAGCTCCTTGATGTCTCGAGATCTGGTCAGGTAGCGTGGGGCGGTTACAATAGGCTCTAGGCCACGTCTCGACATGATTCCTTGTCTAGGATGCTGTTCGGGTAGGCCTGGGCTCTCCCGCGTCAGTTCCGCGGAGGTAGGTGTTAGGCCACGGGTCGCTTGATGAAACCGAGCCATAGAAGAGACCGAGCTACGGAGCCCGGAAGGGGCCGAGCTATGGAAGCCCGGAAGGAGCGAGCTATGGAAGCCCGGAAGGGCCGAGCTACGGAAGCCCGGAAGGATCGAGCTATGGAAGCCCGGAAGGAGCCGAGCTATGGAAGCCCGGAAGGAGCCGGGCTATGGAAGCCCGGAAGGATCGAGCTACGGAAGCCCGGAAGGATCGAGCTATGGAAGCCCGGAAGGAGCCGAGCTATGGAAGCCCGGAAGGATCGAGCTATGGAAGCCCGGAAGGAGCCGAGCTATGGAAGCCCGGAAGGGCCGAGCTACGGAAGCCCGGAAGGATCGAGCTATGGAAGCCCGGAAGGAGCCGAGCTATGGAAGCCCGGAAGGACCGAGCTATGGATGCCCGGAAGGAGCCGAGCTATGGAAGCCCGGAAGGGCCGAGCTATGGAAGCCCGGAAGGATCGAGCTATGGAAGCCCGGAAGGAGCCGAGCTATGGAAGTCCGAAAGGACCGAGTTACGGAAGCCCGGAAGGGCCGAGCTATGGAAGCCCGGAAGGGCCGAGCTATGGAAGCCCGGAAGGATCGAGCTATGGAAGCCCGGAAGGAGCCGAGCTATGGAAGCCCGGAAGGACCGAGCTACGGAAGCCCGGAAGGGCCGAGCTACGGAAGCCCGGAAGGATTGAAGGGAGGAGGTTAGCCCTAACCGCCTCGCACGGATATAATGTAATGACGATTTTACCCCTCAATAATATATATGTATTTCTTTTTCTTTTTTTAAAGAGTTCTCTGGCGGCCAACTGGGGCCATGAGCCTCAGACGGCATATATGAGATGAGGGAGCCATATATATATATATATAATGAACAGTTAGACACGGGGAATTTGTCGACAAATGATAAAGAATGAAAACCCCCTCTCTCTGTTTTTTTTTTAATTTATGGTCCACCATCCACAGCCAATGCCACCCAACCAGGGTTCATGCCTTTTCGACGCCATTGAACAACTGGGCTCGCTCGTGCACCGTCCAAGCGCATACCCATACCTAAACGACTTTTGTCCTCTTTGCAAGTGGAATGGGAGGTATGCATCTAGTCTTGCTATCCATGGCCCGATAGTGAAGGAATACATGTATTAAAAAGTTGCTAATACTTTTTTTGCAAGGGTATTTTGTAAATATTATAGCTATTAATTATTATCTTATGTGATAGATATTATATATAATGCTTTTTGATGAAGAAAGATGATTAGACCAAATTGATATAAAAAATAATTTCAAGAAATTAATTAGAAAATTAAAATTCTAGGATTCAAGTGTTTTTCAACTAAGTTGATAGGATGTTACTGTAACTTTTCTTTTTAATAACTAGAAATTAGAAAACATCAATAATAATGATGGATGGGAAATCTTGAGGAGGAAAATCCTTTGAGATTATAATAGATTAATCCAAGTAGCTGGATTTGATTCTTTCAAATCTGATAATGCAATCTCTTTTTAAATAGAGCACGAACTTCAATTTAATTAATGACTTATGCTTTCTACCATCTAGCTTCTTTCTCTTATTTTCAACTATCTAATAAAATTTCTTCCACTAGCTAGTCACTTTTTTTTCTGTTGTTTTGAGCTAAGAAAGAATCCTAAACCTTCTTCCAAAGCCGGTTGTTACTTTTCTAGACGAACTAGAGAGATATTCTAGGGATAGAAAAAAAAAAAAATTTAAGCCCTTCACATTAAACTCCTCTTTCAATTTTGAATCTACAAAAGCTAATCTAATAAATGAGTCAAACTTGAATCCACAACACTAGGATGGACACATAAAAGCAAAAGTTATGCATTTCTCACTTGCTTTGTCATTTGATAGATCTCGAATGTAAAATTTATATTAGAAATTTGCTATGTGTAAGCTAATTGTTGATTATTTTAGATTTAAAAATAGGATAGATAAATTTGCTCCAGTAATACATATATAATGAGCCATTATTTTTATGCAATCAACATTGTTTGAGATTATGCACACCTCTTATTTAGGAATGTAAGTAGATATATAGTTTGTGCAAACTTAAAACTCAATAATAATGCATGATTGAAAGATCTATTAGGATTTTGTTAAATAGGCTAAGTCTCCTCTTCTCTTTTCATTTTTCATTTATAGTTTCTTCCTACCAAAAACACCACTTGTTGAAGGAGTAAGAAAAGAAAGATAATAAATTATGGTTATTATTTGGTATTTTATAATTTACATGCATGTTACTAAAGAAATTACAATGTAAATTTACTTAATCTTGCAAAATCCCAATCAATGGTACTACTGCTTTAGGCATGATTAAGGATGCTGAAGACTCTTGGTGACTATTTTTTACTTTAATATAGATAAGCATGGTAGATGGATTGGGATATCATTGTAGCTAGAGCTCTAAAATGCCTATAGTAGAATGGAGATTGGATACTCATCGGGGTGAAACATAGCAACAAATTCTTTAATTTGTTGCCAATGGTACTAAACTCAACTCAACTCAACTCGTCAATTCTTTTCCCAACAATATAAGGTCGGTTACATGAATCTGCTTCCTCTACTCTGCTCTATTTAGGACCAAGTCGGCATTTAAATTACAAATAGTTATATATTTTTTAATTATTTCTATCCTTGTTACATTAGGTCTATCTCTACCTCTATTCATAGTTGTTAGAACCGGATCGAACCGGTTGGTTGGACCGGTTGAACCGGGACCCGAAGGCCAAGCTGGTCCGGTTTCAATATAAAACCGAATGTGTAAGTGACCCAGAATAATTCAGTCAACCCATCCGGTTCACCTATGAACCGATCAATCCAACCCGAACCGGTTCGGGTCAGGAGATTTATTATCATGTTAACCTTGAATTTTTATTAAAATTTAATTTTTTATTAATATAATATATTTTTATATTAATATAATTTATCGATGGTTGAACCAGTGACCCAACGGTTGAACCAGTGACCCGGTGACCCGAGCCGTTGGCCGGGTCAATGTCCGAGCCGGGTCTGACAACTATGCCTCTATTCTTATCATGAATTGTTAAAAGATCACTCTTTTAACTGAAGCATCTAAAGATTTAAGTTGTATTGCTGCCAATGATACATGATTGTAAATTGCACATAATAGATTTTGGTGACTCTCGAGTTTTTTATGTGCCAAAAGTTGAGTTGCATGATGCCTTAGGTAAAAGGATGTTCAATAGATAACGACTGATAACTTCCATTTGGCTTGATGATTAAAGTCAAGAACTTTAATTGTAACTTTATTAATATGTTTTCCTTTCTAGTTTATTAATTGAGCTGCCCTTGGCTTCACTTGCATGCATCCAAGCTTTAAATCTTGTCATCCTTCTTATCCTTGGATTTATACTAATCTTGAAGCCATCCCACCTTTTTCATCTTTTCTACTTTTAAGATCCATAATTTGCATGGAACTAAGCATGTAGCCAAGTTCCAGCTCATATCAATTAATTATATTTATTAAGTTTTTTTAAGTAAAATATACTATAATTAGTGAAGTTAACTAATAAAAAAAGGCCTAGATTCCATTGCACCCTCACTTCTTGATTAGGTTTTCACTTGATCTAGTTCTCAAAGGCTTTTTGTAATACCCCAAAAATAGTTCACATCGGATGAAAAAAAAGTTAGAAGAGCATATAACTTAAGTTCAGTTGCTACCAATTAACTTGTACTCGAACTTTTAAGGCCACATGGACCAATAGATTAAGTAGGCTATCCAGTGGGCTTAGGGCACTATAAATGGTACAAGGGTCGATCTGGATATCCATAAGTTGATATGAAAGAAGAAAGAGTTACCCATAGGATTGATAAACAAAGTCTTGCCATGTCGTAAAGCCACCTCTACGGCATCAACTATTCTGCTCGAGATATATTCTAGCTAGACCAATTAATTTGTACTCAAATTTGTAAGGTCACATGGATTTAGCCTGTTAACAAGTTAATTAGACTGATAGGCATGGGCTTAGAGCGTTACACTTTTAGCTTACTCTTCTATGCAAAAACCAGAACCTGATCTAGTTCTCAAAGCATTTAGGCTGGATCTTTTGCATGAGAATGATCAATTCCTGGAGACTTTCATATTTGCTCGTGCGATTATAGCAACAAAGGATCAAACCTCATTTTTAATGAAATTGAGAACCTTTCCCTTGTCCATCTAATCCCCACTTCTATTCCATCCTTGCCTAAGTTGATATGAATACACTAATAGGTGTCCATGACTACATATATCTATACATTGGTCCTTAAGAGAAATGCATGCGTCTTTACCATTCGAGTTGCAATATGATCATCATCATTTAGGAGATTTCACACGTTAGATTATTAAGACTTAAACAAATATAGTAGATCAATTTTGGATCCTTTGTAGTGCATCTTCGATCCATAGATAGCTATGCATGTTTCAATCGTTGCCACATTGGTCATCTCAAAACTAGAAAGCTCTCACATACTCTATCTAATTCCAAGTGTTTGATAATTATTCTCACATTAGCCATTCTAATGTGATGCTCACCACTTCCAAAATGAGCAAGAGCCCTTTGTCTATGATGTGGTAGTTATCTTAGCATACAAAACCTTTTTCAAAGATGTGAGACCCAACCCTTTTAGGTTAGCTCACTTTAAACTAAAACAAAATTAAATTGAAAAAATAAAAAATAATTAAAATTTTTGATCAAATGTATATTCATAATGTTCGTCATTGAGTTAGCTTTCTAATGCATCTTAAATCACTCAAATCATAGTTTAATTAAGAAAGTTAGGAGCAATATAATGAACATCTATTAGTACTGATGAATTTTACATAAATTATGAAAATATCATTGATGAGATAAGAATGATTTTTAATATATTTATCTAATTTATTTTATATTTTAAAATTACGTTGGATAAGTTAGAAGTTAAAATGATTTACCAAATTTATGTTTTAAAGGTTTTAACGGAGTTGCTGGCTGTTAGCTACCTAACATAACCCCCCTCCTTTACCGGGCTTGGATTGGCCTTGGCGGAGTTTGTAATTAAAAAAGATATAACTATTTATAATTTAAATATTGATTTAGTCTTGAATAGAGCAGAATGGAGGAAGATTCATATAATTGACCCCATGTAGTGAGAAAAGGTTTAGATGAGTTGAGTTGAGTTGAGTATAAGTTAGAAGTTAAAATCTATTTTTAAATATTTAATGGATATTTATCTTTTTGGTTTTGTTAAAGAAATTAATATCCTACAAACTAGAAAATTTATTAGATTTAGAAGATTAAAATCCTATGAATAGTGAAAACCTCTTATTTTTAGAAAATTTCTCTATAAATATGGCTCAATGAAGATCTTTTGATATCAAATCAATAGTTCACAAGGATGAAGAAAATGAAGATTGAAGGATCAAAAAAGTTGATGGAGCTCTTGAGCATCAAAAATTGAGAATTAGTTTATAGTAATTTTATTTAGAAAGGTAAGCAATGATTGATCACTTTTAGAATTTATTATATTTTTAAATATAATATTTATCACTCTTATAAAGTTAAGTTTATGTATATTGAATACCATGCATATTGACTATGAATGTCATGATTTATACTTTGATATTGCTTATTTATTATTCATGATAATTTGATGAAAGATATGGAACTGATAATTTAATGCATAAGATTAATTAAGAGATGATGAAACTAAATTTAAACCTTTAAATCTGATTTTGTTGGATGACTTTAGATCTCATTAGTAGGGGTTAAATGTTGGTTAATACCTGTACCAATGGAAGATATACATTTATCCGAATCCTGCCAAGGTGATTAAATACTTGTGGTACCTATGACCTTTGGAAAAATATATTGGTCAATATTCTGCCTGTGGGACTGAAACATTGGCAAGATAATTCGAGCATAGCAGGATTAAATGACATGACATAATAAGAACTAAGATCGTAAAAGATGCAGATTATTTGTTTTGAAATATTAATTATATCTATATATTAATATTATATTATATTTTTAAATGGCTAAACATTGCTTACTAGGTCATGGAGCTCATGACTATTTCATCTTTTCTTTTTTAGATTCTGCTCAATAGCTATGCAAGAATACAACTGTGAGAGTACTTAGATGTGCAAGAAGAATAAAAAAATTATTTTATTTTGTTAAGACTTAGCATTTTAATCAATGGTTTTGTAACTAAGTATTTTTATTACTTGAGAAACTCTTTAAAAAGAGATGTTAGAATCCATCCAAACCAAGGGCCTTATTAGAAGTCATTTCTTTCAGAGTAGATTCAACCTCATCCTTAGTAATAGCTGTAAGAAAACTTTCATTCTCAAGTTGAGATATTTTGTAAAGGATTGAACATAGGTCAAAAGGGCCAATAGATGTAGTGATGTTCCATTTTTTTATAAAACTTTGCATAAAGACATTCTTAATCTGAGTATTATCCTCCATGATAGAACAATCTTATAATTGCACATTTGTTTTTCTATTGCTACTTCTTCTCAACATAGTAGTTCTATGAAAAAGTCTATATTTTGTTGTATCAACCTCTTTTAACCACTACAATACGATTTTTTGCCTTAAAAAACATTCCTACTACCTTAATATTTCATTGTATTCTTTAATCAATTCCAACAATCTACTGAAGCCTTCCATTGTTTGCTTCTAAATTTTTTAATATATCTTCACAAGTCTGTTAGCTTTTCTAAAAGCATTATCAATGCATTCCTTATTCCATTTCTCAAAGCTTGCGTGATTACTCTCAAGAAAATATATACTTTCGCATCGTGAAAATGTTCTCCCTACACTTCCAAGCCCTGCGGATCACTTCATAAAGACCATGAATCATGAGCCAAAGCTTCTCGATTCTAAAAGGAGTGGTTTTCATAATAATCTTAGTAGAAGCATTCAATAAGAGAGGGCAATAGTCAAATGCCACTCTAGGTAAATGGTCAAATTTTAATTCCGGATAGAAACATGTCCAACCATTAGTAACCACAACACGATCCAATCTCTCCCACTCTTTAGCTTGCTAAGTTTACTATTGCGCCAAGTAAATGAAGGTCCTTCAAAGCCCAAATCTATTAAGCTATTAGAAACAAGAAAAGATTTAAATTCTTTAACATTCCTATCTTAAACAAATCTTTGACCATCACTTTTTTCTTAGTAATAGTAATAAAGTTAAAGCCCTCCGATTAAAGCAGCGGGCAATCTCAATTGAATAACAAAGAAAGCTGAATCCCAAACAACCCTTCTATTCAACCATTTTATACTTGCATACACTATACCTAGAATTTCGGATGGAGAAGAATCAATAGAAATTAAGCCATAAGCAACTTTTTTGTTACTAGATCAAAAATTTATCTCCAAATATCTCTCTTCCAAATCCCCATATAGTTGGGAAAAGGCTTAGATGGGTTGAGTTGAGTTGAGTTGGGTATCTTTTTTCCAAATAATAATGATTCCCCCTAATAGTCCCTCCATTGGTATGAAAAACATGTTTCATCTGTCCCATAACTCTATGCATTCTTGATTTCACCTCTTTAAATAATCTTAATGTAGCAAATTTGTGGGTCACAAGATATCATCAATTGCTTAGAATAATTGTAACATATAAGCTTAGAAGCCCTTCTACAATTCCAACAAAGGACAATCATGGTAAAAAAATGGTACAATGTGATGGATCCATCTTGTCTCCAAATATTTCCTCCTCCATGTTCTTTTTATCCAAATTCCTTTTTTCCTCAACGTGAATATCCTTCGTCTGGCCTGAATTAGAGCCTTGAGATTGCTTATATATCTAGTTCACCTATTCTGACATCTTCATAGCTGTTTTCAATTTGGCTAAAAGAAAATCATGATTAGAATCAATATAATATGAATTCATTAAACCATTGAAAGGCTTTGCCATAGCTTTCTCTATAGGATGAGAAGAGGATATTCATTTTAAAGAGAAAACAAAGTGAGCATTGGAAGACAAGTTCATCCCAGAACATAAGTTAATTGAATAAATCTCCACTAATAGCACTTTAGAGCCAAAAATAGCCACATTCTCAATCAAAGAACTCCTTGGACTACCATGCTTTGATGGTGACCTCTTTCTTTTTTTCATACTTTTATTTGGAGAATTAACTTCCACTTTGAAGAATGGTGGTAAACTATCCATAAATATAATTGGAAGGTTAGAGTCTTCCTCCATATGTGATGCTAACAGGCTAAACTTAATTAGAAGCAATGGTAAGAAATCCTTCAATAGAAGACTTCAACCCTTGAGAAGATGAGTTAGTTTTGTTTGCCACATAATTAATAGTAGTTCAAGACTTTGTACCAAATTTATTCCTATCTATACTAGAATCATTAGCACCGTTTGATCTTTTGATTAATATTCTATTTATATTAGACTTGTTTTTAGTTGGGCCCTGCTCTAATGGCTTCATAGGTACCCATGATGCCCTTATCCAAGGACCGTAAAGGGTTTTCTTTCCTCTCCCTTGAAGTAAACCACATTCTTTATCTTTACAGGACAACATTCCTACAGATGGCCAATATAACGACATGTATAGCATAAATCTAACAGATCCTCATAGGAAAAAAAAGTTTGCCACTCTTCCTTTCCCTTAACCTTAACTTTAATGAAAGGATTAGTAGGTTTTGTGTTGTCTACACCGACACAGACCTTTGCAAACCCAGCCTTGCCTAATGTTCTAGTCCAGCCATCAACAAACAGGGAGAGCCAACAACTGAAGCAATTCTTGCAATCCTCTTTTGGTCCATAAATTTCATAAGAAGATTAGGCAACTTAACGCACATAAAAGCAAATCGAATACAATCTTGACCAAATCTAAGATAAGATCTCCAATTTTCAAGTGCTGGAATCTGTTCTTCAACAACCCATGGTCCCTTCATCAACACTCTATTTTTATCCTCAGCCTCAAATTTGAATAATAGATAGCGTTCTGTTTACAGTCTATTTTTATCCTCAGCATCAAATTTAAATAATAGATAGCTTTCTGTGAGTGCAAACATGTAAAAATTTCTAACAAAATCGGAATTAAGACCTTTACCCAAGAATTTAATTTTCTATCAAAGAGTATTTCTTACCCAAGAATTTTTCTATCTGAAAGTGCTTCTATCTATTGTAAGCCTCCTCCATCTCATCATCTAAGAATACACTTTTCAATCTCTTTATCTAGTACTTTAGACATCTTCCATCTATAACGACAACTTTGAGCAGCTTGAGTCCAAGTTTTATTCAGAGAAATTTCCTTCATAGTCTTACTAACCCATCCATACAACCATCCCCCATTATCAGCACCGATTATAATCACCTCAATTATTAGCACTAATAATCTCCTCCCTATGACAGTCTTGGATCGTTTCCTCCTTTGCTCAGATTTTGAATACCAGACTTGCTCATCAATCGATTATCATCACTGATCTCCTCCATATGACAAATTTGGATCGATTCATCCTCTTCTTTCTTTTTATTGCCTAGAAAGATCTTGGGTCACACCATGCTATTGTTCCTCGGTGATGAGCTTTGTTCCCTATTCTTCTTCTCCTTTTAAGGCAACCAGTGAAAGAAGGGCATAATATAGGCCAACACTAAGTTTTTTTTTTTTTTAAAGGAGAGAAGGAGAAAGAATGGACATATTTGATCGATATTGTAAAGCACGTACAAGATCCCATTATCAATTATTAAGAAAGAACCGGGTGATTTACATTATCTTAATTAGAATTTAGGTATAATAGATTCCAAAACTAACTTTTCAGTCAGCCGCCTCTTTTATGCGGTCTTCCTCTCTTAAATGCAGATTTGACAACATACAAATATTATAACACCAATGCAAAATAATAAACTGGAACTAAACTTTAGCATAAATAAAACTTTCAAAAGAGAGAAGAAACAACTGAGGACAAACATCAACACGTGGGTGGGTATTACTCGATCATATCTAAACATTATTCGATATATCTAAACCGGGACTCCTTGGATTGCTTGATATACTTTTTGATATACTCCTTGGATGTGCCCTTCGATTATTCGCTGAACTGGCCGGGATCCTGTGCGAGGCGGAACATCTATAAATTGGCTGCCCAGCCCCTGCAGGGAGCGACGGCATTATCGGTATCCCCCTCCCGCAGAGACGCATTAAATTCGCACAAGCTCGTAAAAGATGGCTAGTTTATTCACCACAACTGTCTTGTTCTCGTGTAGATAGACCTACTTAATTAAATTATTTCCTGATCCGTTTGTGTTCTTGCTTGTTATTGTGGTCGTTGGCAGTCGAACGGCTACAACATTGGCGCCGAATATGCGCTGTTTGCCGGGGGCAGTGACAACACCGGCGCCCAATACGGAGGCCACGCTCAGGGAGGCAACAACACCGGGGCCACCTACGAGTGGTTCGCATGGGGCGGCCGCAACACGGGCGCCACCTACCGAGCCAACGCATCGGGCGGCAGCAACACCGGCGCCACCTACGGAAGGTTCGCTTGGGGTGGCCACAACACGGGCGCCACCTACGAAGGTCCAGGAACCAGGGGCGGTGGCAACACTGGTGCTGTGTACCGTGGCTAATGCATGTTAGATGTATGGTTGGGAACAGCTCGACGGAAGGGAATAGTTACGTCCGTGTGGACCAACTTTCCAATCGTCGAGCCACCGTCTAAGCTATAGTTATGGACCATGTCTATCTTGAATAATCAAATAATAAGCCTCTTCTTAAAATTTCTACTTTTCTCTGCTCCAGGACTTTGAACTAAGCAAAGAAAAAAAGGTTTTTGTTGCTGCCGAAATATGTCCTCCGACTCAGGCACGATCAAGCTTCAGGATGGGCTCCCTCTTGGGTGGACCTGCAAAACAGTCCTTACGTGAGAGGCATTGGGGGTGACCCTCCGTGGAACACCCTCCGACGCTCAAGTCAGCAGGGATCAGCAATCAATAAATATGAGAAGAAGGCTCTCGCTGAAGAGTCTCTCCATGATGGCCTTTTGAGAGCTTTAAGCAGAGCGTTAATGGCGGAAAGGGGTGAGCAGAGGTAGAGGGAGAGTGGGCCAGTAAGCAAGTGCGCATACCTGAGAACTCGGAAGATGGTTCTATTTATAGAGGATCAACTGATTCCTTGGGGGCATCGTGGGTCTGAAAGCCGTTAGGATTCGAATCCAGTTTGTTATGAGGTCAGTAAGATTCGTATCTTGTTAGTTAGAGGATCGACGGCTGGGAGAGCTGGTTGATGTCTTGAGATTCAGAGACGGTATAGGCTCTAGGTCTTTAGGCCACTCTCGGGTATTATTTTTGTCTAAACTCTCTCGCGCCAGATTCCGTAGAGGTGCTTGAGTTTCCAGGTTTGGCTGGGGCACGATGAATAGGAATAGCTCGGCGGAGGCCGAGAGACAGGGATAGCTCAGCTGAGGCCGAGAGACGGGGATAACTTGGCTGAGGCCGAGAAATGTCAATTGCTCAGCTGAGGCCGAGAGATGTTATAGCTCGGCTGGGACGAGAGATGTGATAGCTCGGCTGGGACCGAGAGACAGGGATAGCTTGGCTAAGGCCGAGAGATGTCAATAGCTCGGCTGAGGCTAATAGATGTCAATAGCTCGGCTAAGGCCGAGAGATGTGATAGCTCAGCTGGGACCAAGAGACAGGGATAGCTCGGCTAAGGCCAAGAAATGTCAATAGCTGATGTCAATAGCTCGACTGAGGCCGAGAGATGTGATCCAAGCCTTGGAAATTCTTGGCTCGCCGAGGGGCTAAAGTGCCTCGACCCATTGAGGCTGATTCATCTCTAACGAGTACTACACAGCAAGTGGAAGTCAGGGCTAATCCTAACCCCTTACACGATTATTAATGCAACGGTGATTTTATCCCTCAACACATGCCCTCCACTCCCTAGTTCGAAGCGTAGGTTCGGGCATAGGGAGTACAACTCCAGGTGGCATGATCTGAATGGAGGGGTCTGGATTTGACAGCCTGCGTAATGATGCCCTAATTAATGCTGCGCGGCCGCCATGCCTTTACAGGATGAATCTGTCATTTCTTAGGGGCAAAGGTTGGGGAAACGCCACGTATCAAATCCCGATTTTTACGACACCAGCGATGGCGGTTTCGGGTGTCTCGATTAAAATGCCTTATCTTCTCTTTGAGGCGGTTACCTTTGAGGAGAAACAAAGTTGTAACAGCACCATTTCCGTTCACAGCGCTCTTTTGTTTCTTCTTGGAGAATCTTGTTCCCCTATTTCCTTTGTAACCTCGCTCGACGTTTCTTTCAACAAACAGCATGGTGAGGCCTAGCAACATGGTTTCAGAGATTGTTGCTGAGGATTTGGGGAGAATACGCCAGAAATATGGCATTCCCTCGGATGTCATTTTGTGGCTGCCGGAGCCTGAGCACAGGGTCTCGCAAGAGTTGGAGGGTGGGATCTTTCTTTACAAAGATAGCCTGAAGGCAGACCTCCAGTTTCCCTTCATCCCTTAGTGAAAGAGATCATGAGGTTTTATAACATCTGCCCGACAATGGTGGCTCCTAATAGCTGGCGGAGTATCATCGGGTTTATCTCGATGTGTAGCCGAGTTCAGGTAACAGCATCTTTGTCCTTGTTCCGTGTTTGTTACCATCTGATGTCCGGGAGGAGCTTGAAGTGGTCCTATATCGGACCTTAGAGGTCATTCAGGACAATCATGGATAAACCATCGTCCATAAAGGAATGAAAGGTTCGATTCTTTATCGCCGAAGGGAACATCGGTTTCGGCTTCCCGCGGGGATGGGGAAACCCTGTTAGGGATATGGAAGCGCATCCAGCCTTATCCGAATAGGAGAAGGAGGACCTAAGGGTCCTTCTTGACGGTCGAGTGTTCTCGGCTAACGTCTTACTATCAGAGGAGGCTCTTTTCGCCGCCGGGCTTAGCCCCGTCGACGTACAAGACAATTCTTTTTCTTTCTCCCTTCCATTGATTTCATTCGAGCGAGTATACCTCGGTCTGATTGTTCGCCTACTGTGCTTGCAATGAAGAGATCTGCACTGGAGGGCCGCATAAAGAAGGAGTTGGGCAAGCGCCCGAGAGAGGCCAGTAGTGGGGAAAGACGCAAGCCTGAGAAGAGGGTTCGTCTTTCTGAAGAGCGCTTGCCGGAGATAGTAGACATAAAAGAGAATGTGGGAGTGCCGGCGATGAGAGAGGGGTCCGCTCAGTTGGGGGAAGAAGCAATAGCCATGACGGAGGAGCAGATAGCAGAGGAGGACCCAGAGAGGGTTGCTGAGATCCCTTGCCCTTTGGTGGTGGAGATAGTGGACAGCCCGGATGAGGCTCCGTCAGAAGTTCAGGGTGAGCCTACATTGAAGGACCTCCCTCGGAGGGATTAAAGGGCGGTGACATTGGGCCAATGGTAACGGAGGCTCGGGAGGAGTTTCCTGTCGGATAGCTTCCGCCTGAGGAGGTTAGAAGAGCTGCTGAACAGGTTGAGGCTTCGGTGGAGCCCGCGAGGGAGGAGCAGGCGTCGGTGATTGAAGAAGGACCTTCGGGTGAAGAAAGGGGACAGGATGATAACCTTCCAGTCAAAGCTTCTCCCACTGAAGCCTTGGGAACATTGATGCCTGGGATGGCCGAGATATCCGAGGAATCGCAGGCCAGACTTTTGCTGAAGGAGGCCAGGAGATTGAAGGCTTCTCTGTCTGAGGTTGCCCGGACTGATCCCTCAGATGGGTAGCCTGGTAGTTTGGACCCGACTGTCGGGGAGGCATTATCTGCTTTGATTAGGTCGGCATTGTATCAAGCGCGGGTCCCTTAATGAACGAGTTTGCGGACTTGGATCTTATCGATGCCGCATTCGGTCAGCGGAATGTGGCAAGGATGTTCATCTTCTCCCTGAAATCAATAATTCCACCCTCATGGAGCTAGCTAGGTCTTACACCTCCCGGGTGTGTTGCTATTCCAGAGTAGTGGGTGCTTTCTGGTTAATTTGATCGCGCTTTCTTATTTGGGTTTTGTTTCACAGAGCGCTCTGATCACTAGGACATGTGCTAGCGCTTGAGCCTGGTGACAGGGGCCAGCGTTCAGGCCAAAAGAGTCAGTACTGAGCTCCGATTGCGAACAGAGGCGTCCGATAAATTTGACCGAGTTCTGGGCACCGCCAACAAGAACCTGGCAAGGGCGAGGGGATTGCATCAGGCCGCTCTTGACGATGCATCCAAATTAAGGCTCGAAGTTAAGGAGCTACGTGGGCTTCGAGCGAGGTACGCATCCAAACCGGCGCCCAATACGGAGGCCATGCTCAGGGAGGCAACAACACCGGGGCCACCTACGAGTGGTTCGCATGGGGCGGTAGCAACACCGGCGCCACCTACCTAGCCAATGCATCGGGCGGCAGCAACACCGGCGCCACCTACGGAAGGCTCGCTTGGGGTGGCCACAACACGGGCGCCACCTACGAAGGTCCAGGAACCAGGGGCGGTGGCAACATTGGCGCTGTGTACCGTGGCTATGCATGTTAGATGTATGGTTGGGAACAGCTCGACGAAAGGGAATAGTTACGTCCGTATGGACCAACTTTTCCAATAGTCGAGCCACTATCTAAGCTATAGTTATGGACCATGTCTATCTTGAATAATCAAATAATAAGCCTCTTCATAAAATTTCTACTTTTCTCTACTCTAGGGCTTTGAACTAAGCAAAGAAAGAAGGTTTTATTTGCGTTTAGCCCTTGGTAATGGGATCAATCTCGTTGAAGAAGTATTCTGAGCTTTCACCTTTTGTTACCAATGATTAGATTGGCACTATGATAATGCATCCGTTCTTGAACCTTCTAATCTTTTTTTCTTTGCTGGACTGCTCCCCAAGAAAGAAGCCCGATCTCCTCTTCACGTACCAATACGTGAGACTCTCCAGTCACGTTCTCCACATTCATGAGCATCTCTTCACGTAGCGTGAAGATGTCTGTCTCTTTGCATCCGATTCCTAGGGCTTGCTTCGCTGCACCACAAAGAATAGGAAGGAAGGGAGGAGGAAGATGTGAGGAGTTGGTTGTGATGATATATCTTTAAAGAAAAGAATATGTTCTATTCCATCCAAACCCAAGAAATCAGAGTTTAAATATATC
>UESW01004462.1:423836-480940 GCA_900491605.1 Calamus simplicifolius | reverse complement strand
AGAGCATTAAAGTTAGAATTAGATAGATAGCCTTCAGTATCCTCTCTGATATGAAGAGTAACGACATCAGCTTTCACCTGCTCAACTTTTCTAACTAGATCCCTTACCTCTTATCTATTCCATCTAAAAAGTTGATACCTTGCTAACTCAAGACGAAAGCCTATACGCAACACTACCTCTCTCATCAGTTGAATTAATGCTATTTCTAATAAAAAGTTAATACAATTACTAATACTTTTTAAAAGAAAGCAAGAACCCTATAAAGGAAGCTAACATATATTTCAACTTGTAGATGGACGCAAAGCATCTTTCTTTCTTTGGATGATCCCAGCACCCACCGATCCACCCTCTCCCATGAAACCAAAGTCATCTCTTAATTGCGAATCTGCTAACGTTTGCACAAATTCTAAAGAATATATCTTTTCATGTTTTATAGCATAGTTAATAATGATGGGAATACGTCAGTCAAACTTGCCTCAACCAGTTAGCATCTCTCTTAGCTCCACCCCTTAAAATTCAATTTACTAATATTTTAAGATACTTTGATAGCGATACCATTCAACTTTAAGTCAGTGATGACAATGATAGAAAAAGTTTAGAAATCTTATTCATCTTTTTGGCCAACCGTTGGTGGCAATCGCAACAAAGAAAAGGCGGTAACATTATTGTATTAGGGATTCAGGAGCCAAATCCTTTTGTCTCAGACAGTTGCCTCCCTTTCCAATTTAGCATCTTATTCAAAAAAAAAAAAAAAAAAAGAAAAAGATTCCTGCTTTTTATTTCTTCGTTTTTTTGTCCTTTCCTGCCTCCCTTTCCTTTCATTGATGCATGACTTCGCACGAACTCAGAAAACATGGTTAGCCTGGAGACGTTTGTACCAGATAACTTCGAGCAGCAAAATCAACAGTTCGTATACCAGCGTATGTTTCCGTTTTTATTGGCAGTCAAACGGCTACCACACTGGTTCCAATTAGCCACCTACAGATTGGGTGCATGGGACGGCAACAACAGGGCCTCGCGCCACCTTACGCGTGTGGAGCCAGCGGTGGCGAAAGCATGGGCGGAGGTATCGATGCGGCCCACGAGGCGGCGGCAACGTTAGCGTCGCCTGCAATTAAACGTCTAATGACTGTATGATTATAATATTATATCATGGATATCAACATGATATCAATAATAAAAGAAGAGCCTCAGTTGTATCATGGAACAGTACCATTGGTTGGTAATAATAAGAAATGTTCACATTTTAATTACTTATTTGAGAAAATTCATAGTAAATTGGAAAGTTGGAATGGAAATATCTGTCCTTTTGCCAGGAGATTATTGGTATGACTTCAATCAGTTCTCTATTCTATATCTTAATTTGTATGCATTTGTTAATTGTGCTGTGCCTACGAGAGCGTTGGAAAACCCTGAAAGTTGAGTATAAAAGTCTTCATTGCGGGCATAGATGCTGTGTTGAGCAGAGGAAACTCCATCTAATTGCGTGGCGTGGGATAAGATCTAGAAACCAAAGGAGAAGGGGGGCCTATCTCTCTCTCTCTCTCTCTCTCTCTCTCTCTCTGGTTCAAGAAAGGGAAGGAGGGTTTTGCCTACCCGTAGCTAGGTTCCATACGGCTTCGTTCTTCGTCAGGAAATGTTCCATGCACGGCACGAGATTTGCGCAGCCATTTTCCGTCCGAAGGCGAGTTGGTCAACCTAATCCCACCCAACCTGACCCCATCCGACCCGTGCCAGCAGTGAGAACAAAAAAATTAGACAGACCTTAGCCCTTCCAACACCGATGTTTAGGCTCCAAGAATTAATCTTGAATTATTCGAGTCAGTTGAAGCGTCATTCCTTGAACATGCGAAGCCGTATTGAACATGCGAAGTCTTGACGGCGTGGAAGAGGCCCTGACCACTGGGCTACCGCCTGAGTGGTTATCTCTCTATTCATTAAAAGTTAGGAAAATGACATTCGTGAGTAAAGCGGCTAGACATCTAGTGCAACGTCCAGAGAAAATCTCTGGAGCAAATTGATCTCTGCTAAATGTAATTTCAAAGGCTCCTGACAAGACCTCTTTAATCAACCGGATAAAAAATGTCAGGTATATATTTGGAAATCTATTTGTTCGCCATCCAGATTTATTAAGGATGATTTTATTTGGATAGCAAGGAATGAGATCAATATAGACCTCTTTAATCAATCTATGTATACTTATGTAGAGGGCTCAAACTTGCTAAGAGAGGTTGGAAGTTTATGTTAGGTTGGGATAAGAATAGAAGCTATAAGGTGATTTTGAAGGAAGCCTATAATAAGCTAATCGATGGTGTTATTGATCATTTAATTGCAGATTTTGATTGGATTTGGAAAACTCCTACCCCTCCTCGTATCAAAATTTTTTGATGGAAATTGAAATGGTGTAGACTCCCATTAAGTCATACTATCTAGGCAGGGCTTCTTATATTGCAATCAGCATTTTTGTGATCTATGTAAGGATTAAATTGAAGATATCAATGTTGCCAAGATCTAGCAACCCAAGAGGGGGGAATAAATTAGATTTCTTAAAAAATTAATTGGCTATCAAGTATGTGCACTTATATTCTTTCACAATTGACTATCATGTTGTGAGGTGCGTCTAATACACAATCAATCACAGAAAAAGAAACACAATCAAACACAAATGTTTATAGTGGTTCGGTGCCAACCTTGCACCTACATCCACTCCCAAGAATACCTTAGGTATTCCACTAGTCACCACTAGCCTAACTAGCTAGCAAACTTGTTTACGGGCACAAGCAATCAAGCCTTACACACTAGCCCTCCAAGCTAGTCTTCTTGTTTACGGGTACAAGGGGACCTTACAAATCAATCTTGGTAGACCTCTACCCAACCACGTTTCACAACTATGAAACAAACCAAGGCACAAGTAATAGAATGTTTAATACAACAAATGCTCCTAGATATGAGCAGATTTAAAGCAATAAATGTACTTATCAACTTGAAGAGCTAATCCCGAAGTTACTTTTTTCTTTAATGAATGCAGCAGCTCAATAGAAGCTTTCGAGGTGGCTTTGAATGCTCTTCAATGAAGGTAGATGAAGCTTGAAGACTACTTGAAGAATCAGCAATAAATGAGCTTCAGTGGGTAAAAGATGATCAAAGCAAAGCTTCAACAAACATCAAACAAATCTCTCTTTCAAATGATTTTTCTCTCAATCAATATTTTTCAATCTATCTTTTTCTTTTTGTTGTTTTTTCTCTTTTTTTTTTTCAAAACACTATTCATGATCACTATTTATAACCAAAACACCAAAAATAGAGCCGTTGTGAGAGAAAGAAGTCCGGCCAAGAGATTCTAAGGAAACAACATTCCAAAACATAAAAACCAGAATTCCAACAATGTAAAACATAGAACCAGCCGAGAGATTCAAAAACATGGCATTTCAATTTTGTAAAATTGGCATTCCAAAACTTGGAAACAAGGAGCCAGCCAAAGATCTAAGATTATGGCATTCCAACTTTTGAAACTCGGCACTCCAAAAATTGAAACAGGGAGCCAGCCGAAAGATCCAAAATTATGGCATTCTAACTTTTGGAAATCAGTACTCCAAAAATTGAAACAGGAAGCCAGCCGAAAGATCCAAAATTGTGGCATTCTAACTTTTAAAAATTGGCATTCCAAAAAATTGAAACAGGGAGCCAGCTGAAATATCCAAAATTGTGGCATTCCAACTTTTGAAAATCGACACTCCAAAATTTGAAACAGGGAGCCGACAGAGGGAGATTTGGAATTGGAATTCCAACATAATCCATTAGCATGCCAAGATAAGAAGCCTGAGAATCAGTAGAGAACATTTTAGAATTAGCATGCCAACACCATCAATTAGTATACCAAGATAAGAAGCCAGGGAATCAGCAATCTTCAAACACAAGGGACTAGCCATAGGATTTATCCAAACTAAATAAGCCAATAATCCGAAGGCAATCGAATGCAACCAAATTTAAACCGAAGGTAACAAAAGACAACTGAAGGCAACCCGAATTTAAACCAAAGGCAACAGAGTCTGGTATTCCAAATCAAAGATTGGTAACCCAAGATTCAAGCAATATGCATCCAATCCGAAGGCAATAGAGAATAAATATGATCCAATGATAATAGAGTTATAAATAGGAGCTTGTAGGATAATTGAATCCAATTCAAGATAATGCAAATATAATTAATCCTGAAAGTTATTTTGCCAGATAAATAGCATTATATCATGAATTACAATGTACCTAGGATAGACAAAGTGTGTTGTTCCATAATGAATAACCCAAAATTGATTTGACAGATAGATCATTAGCACAATATTAAATTGATTTGCACATAACTTAATTGATTAGCACAATATTTAATTGATTAGCATAATACTTAATTGATTAGCATAATACTTAATTATTTTGCGTTTCATCAAAATCAATATGGGGTCAACAATCTTCTCCTTTTTGATGATGACAAAGCTATTAAGAATTTGATAAGAAATAAGTAATTCAATCAAGCATTCCTTGCAACTTTGAAGCATCAGACAATGCGTGCCAAATGTATGTGTAATGTGCCAAAACCTTAAATTTTAAGAAAATTTTAAATATGATATTTTAAAAATACAGTGCATAACTCTTCCTTAGGTTTTGAATCAATGAAGTTTTCAAAAAGGTTCAATTTGACTTGTGAAGTGTACGCATTCCATTTTTCCCATTCCATTTTTCAAAAACGTGATGTTGAAAGTCAGAATGTGCATTTTCTATTTCTCCTCCATGATTATGAAGTGCAAAATGCTTTTAAAAATAAAATGTATGCTTTCCATAAAATCAGAATGTATGCTTTCCATATCTCTCCCTTTTTGTCATTAATCAAAAAGAATGTGAAAAAGTTTGCATCTATCACTGTATGTCTTTTCATCAATGGAATGAATGAAGTATAGCAGGTAATGATAAACATAAAATTTTTAATATTAAGCAGATATTGTAAAGTGCAGATGAAATTAAACAAATCTTACAAACCATACAAACCAGTCATTTATAACTTACAAGCCAATACACAAATTGGTCTGCAATAATAAGTAGCCATTATACAATTCATACAAACATAATAAGAAAGATAGTTTCAAAACAACATATATCAAAATGATAGAAATAACAAGGGCAGGAGCAGCAAAAGCAGAAGTCCAGAAGCAACATCAATCTATGATGTCAACGTGAGACGACGAAGAAGATCCACTAGCATGTCTGAAGGGCGAGATGATCTCAAATGAGGGATAGGATGGCGAGTGGGGTCTTCAACAATAGGAGACAACTGAGATATAAAAGATTGAATTTCTTGTTGCATATTGTGGCATTCATTAATGAGCTTAGAATAATTATCAAGAGCACGTTGGGCCTTGACAGTTTCCAATCTAAAGGAAGACATCTCATTACTTGCAATGCTAGCACTATCCAACAAAGAGTTCACATCCTTTATCGGCTTGCCTAGCTCAGCAAAGAAATTTGAAATGTCCATCATAGTACTGTAATTGAAAGCTTTTTCTTTAATGATGGTCACACCGCATTGTAAATCATATAGGCTTAATTTGATTTCATTTAGGGTAAAGAACATTGAAGATATATGGGGAATCATGGTAGTATCAGAAGAACAAGAAGATGAACTGTTGACAGATCCACCAAGAGAAACAATATCAGAAATCCTACGAACCAAAGTCTTCATGTCATCAGGGTCCATTTTGGTAACCATAGGATGATTTGGTTGGAAAGGATTCTAAGCGGGTGGTGGAACATTGGGTGGATTCGGATCAACATTATGATTGTTAACAAAAGACGGATCAATATTAATAGAAGGATTGGGGTCTAAAGGCATAAAACCTTGCTCGACAAACATGTAAGTGTAGTTTGTAGGAGGATCAATAAACATAGAAGTAAAATTCTGAGGTACATTAGAATCAGAGGGATAATTATGATTTTCAGCAGGAACAGAAGGGTAATTCAGATGTTCAGTGGAAAATTCCTGAGGCATAGTAGGTTGCTCCCCCTGGACAAGTGCATGATTTTCTTGCATTTTTTCTTTACTCCTAGTCCAAAGGCCATCTACCTTAGCAAAACTCATACAAGTTAAAACACGTTCATTGTAAACATCATTATCTCTAAGGTGGTAGACATTCTCACCCCTAACATTAACATCGAAATGATTAAATACATGGGTAAGAAGTAGACCATAGGGTAGGGCAGCTCTAGATCTACTAATAGCCTCTCTCATCACACAAATCATTTTTCTAGGCAGATGTAGATGAGTTTGGGTTACAACATGAAACATGAATGTTAAGTCACGATCATTCACATAATCAAAACTACCACTCCTAGAAGTAAGACAGCGGGAAACAATACTATGAAGTAATCTCATTTCCGCATTCAGATCTTTAGCAAACACTCGATCAATATTAGAAGCATCATTAATATCCAGAACAGTCTAATTTAAACTTTCTATCTTCAAGAGTATCATCACGAGAATCAGTACTTGAAATGTTCAAAATTTGACTCAAAGAAGTTTCATCAAATTCAATTCTGACACCCTTAACAGTTGAAGTTACTCTATTATTCCCAAAACTAATATTATGATAGAAAATTTTAACAAGATCGGGGTAAATGGGTAGGTTTGTCTTAAGTAAGTGTTCCCATCCTTGATAAGCTAGATTTTCTCTAATGACAAAATTTTCAGAAGCTAGAAACTCAAAATCCATAATTTTTTTAAATGCTACAGATCTTCTAATCATAGATTGAAAGCTTGAAGAATTAGAGGGAGAGCACTCACTAATGCCTCGGGATGATGATCCACGCACAGATTTACCTTTCAGAGCCATAGATCCAAAGAGATCAATGGGATTTGAAGTTGAAATGAAGAAATGGAAGAGAAGGAGAGGATCGGTTGGCTTGGACTTGAAGAAATCGGTGAAGCACGGCTTGGGAAGAAAGAAAAAATTGGAAGCAAGATGAAATAAGTAGCAGCCGGTTCCCTTTTCAATGTTAGAAATCCAATTTTGCAAAGTTAGTACTCCAAAATAGGAAAGTTAGGAGACTGTATGACAAAAGATAGAATGCCAAAGAATTAAAATCGATAGACTGATTAAAATGCCAAACAAAAGATTCCATTCATTCATTACATCATCCAAAATAATTTGAAATTGATCCAATAAAATATTAAAAAATGAGAAGTATGAAGATCAAACAGTTGCGATTCATATGACATAAAATTCATGCAATCATGATGAGTATAAGTAAGTATATAAATTAAACAATCATGATGACACATTTAAATATAAGGGTCAAGCATACCAAGCTCTCTTCTAATTTCACAAAATTTTGATTCATCAAGGTGTTTATGAAAATGTCAGCGAGCTGTAAATCAGTACAAACATGCTCAAGCACAATATTACTATTATTAACATGATCCCTAATAAAATGATGCCTAATCTCTATATGTTTTGTCCTAGAGTGCTGAATAGAATTTTTGGTTAAATTGATAGCACTAGTATTATCACATTTTATTGGAAAATTTTTAAGTTTGATGCCATAATCTTCTAGTTGTTGTTTAAACCATAAGATTTGAGCGCAACAACTTTCAGCCGCAATGTACTCAGCCTCAGCTGTGGACAGTGCCACTGAAGTTTATTTCTTGCTAAACCATGAGATTAAATTAACATCTAGAAATTGACAAGCTCCACTAGTTAATTTTCTATCTAATTTACAACCTGCAAAATCTAAATTAGTATACCCTATTAAGTCTATGCTAGATTGTTTGTCATACCATAATCCTAAGTTTACTGAATCACTTAAATATTTAAATATTCTCTTAATGGCTAATAAATGAGGTTCCTTAGGGTTAGCTTGATATCTAGCACACATGCATACACTGAATAATATATCTGGCCTACTAGCAGTCAAATATAATAAAGATCCTATCATTCCTCTATATAATTTCAAATCAACACTTTTATCAGTACAACAAAAGTCTAGTCTACAAGAGGAGCTCATAGGTGTACCGATATACTTAGAAGTCTCCATGCCAAATTTCTTTAACATTTCTTTGATATATTTGCTTTGGCAAATGAAGATTCCATCATCACTCTGCTTCATTTGTAGTCCGAGAAAATAGTTTAACTCTTCCATCATGCTCATCTCGAACTCTCCCTGCATAAGCTTAGCAAAGTATTGACATAGTATTTCATTAGTAGAACTAAAAATGATGTCATCAACATAAATTTAGACAATAAGCATATCATCATTTTCTCTTTTAATAAAAAGTGTTGTATCAACATTTTTCTAATGAATTTATTGCTAATCAAGAATTTGCTTAATCGTTCATACCACGCTTAAGGAGCTTGCTTCAAACCATACAATGCTTTCTTCAATTTGAAAACATGGTTTGGAAACAAGTGGTTCTCAAATCCTGGTGGTTGCTCGACAAACACTTGTTCAGCAATATATCCATTTAGAAAGCACTTTTAACATCCATTTGATACAATTTAAAATTCATAAAGCATGCAAAAGCAAGTAATAATCTTATGGCTTCTAGTCTAGCAACAGGAGCATAAATTTCATCAAAATCAATTTCCTCTTCCTGACAATAATCTTTAGCTACTAGTTTGGCTTTGTTTCTAACTATATTACCATGCTCATCCAACTTGTTTCTAAATACCCATTTAGTCCCAATAATTGGATGATCATGTGGTCTATTAACTAGCGTTCATACATTATTTCTTTCGAATTGATTTAATTCTTCATGCATAGCATTTATCCATTCTATATCATCTTTAGCATCTTCAAAACATTTAGGTTCAATATGGGATATAAATGCTAAGTTATTATAAGAATCTTTAAATGAAGATCTAGTTTTAATACCAAGCGAGATATCACCAATGATAAATTCCTTAAGGTGATTGTGTACATACCTTCAATCCTTTTCTAGGTCATAATTACTGATCACTATCGTTGGCGGTCAAAAATAAAACCTACTCACTACTATAGCTAGTGGTGAATTGGGATCGTATCCTTGGGGATCAAGGGTAATTATTTCATGAAAGAAAAAAAGAAAATTTATCTATAGAGGATTATATTAAGAATAGTGGTTATTAAAAGATAATAACTAATTAATTAATAAAATTTAATAGGAGGAGAAGCAACCCAGGAATCCGAATCCACCATGCAAACAGGATTTATCTTCTTTTTTTAATGTTGTAATAGTAATAATTTTTATAAATTTAAAATTAGAATAATTTATCTCTTGTCAGGCACGAACCGTATCAGGAGATCACGGCACGTTCGTTTAGAGTATAAACTATCTAATAATTATAAGATTAAGGGTCTAATCTATCATTCTACGATCTGTCTCTCTTAGGCATGTACCGTATCCTGAGATCATGGTACGTCGATAGAGGGTACAGGCCGTGTATGCCAGATCAAAACCTCAATCAGAAAAATAACTCAAAATATATAATAAAGAAGAGCATAATTTTTATTGTATAAAAATAAGAACAAAAAGAAAGATAAAACCTGATTACAGGCTTCATCATCATCCCAAGTTGAAGGAATCTAGCCACACATTGCTGCTGCCAGCATCCCCTCCATAATTTTTCTCTCTCAGGCCTTAATACAATAATCTAAATAAAAAAAGAATAAAAAGAGCGTTGTAGAAACTCCTCTCTCAACTACTGCCTGAAGTCCTCCTTTTATAGAGCTCATCTAGAGTTTTCTCCTAGTCAAAGTTGGAGTCAATAGAGCGCTCAAGATCGTTCAGATATTATAAAAAAATTCTCAGCCATTCGTTCAACATCATCTACCTTATTTTATATCGGAAATATTTGAAATCATCTCTTTCTTCCTTTTTAGGCAAACTAAGTCCTGATTTGAGTGTTATCTGCATCGTTGGACTCCAAAAATCGAGCTCTTTCATCTATAGGCTCCTTTTCTGCAAACATTCATAAAAAGTATCAATTCTTAATAAATTCAAAGTAATTAATATTTATTTTAATAGTTAAATTGGGATAATAAATTGACTTATCACACCCCCCAACTTAATCATTGCTAGGGACGTAATTAAAATAAAACCATGCATCACTAAAATTCTCTTTTGCAAAATTAAATTTAGGCTTAAGGTTGAAAGAAGATAGCCAGTATCACTAACTAAGTATTGAGTTTTTGAAGTAAATTTTGCTGTCAGAACTATCAGAAACATTGTTAGAGTTCATCTATAGATCTACATCACTTATGTTTGTGATGGCTAACTTAGCATTTCAGTACTAGCTTGTAAGAAACAATGGTATCTTCGCTTATCACTTACTTTGAGCAACTTTTATATACCCTCAAATTAAGTACATGACCTAAGGTAGCTTTCACACTACCTGATATATATTTTTATTTATTTTTTTTTATTTATTTATTTATTTTTTTAGGGATATCTTTACATTGCCCATTTTTTGACGCGAACAACAACGCTTACTTAAGCGAAGGTGCCCGGTTACTCGATGGAAAACCAATGTTTAGACTTTATATATATATATATATATATTTTTTATCAGGAAGATAGCTCTTTCCTTAAATTCAAGTTTCTCTCATTGGGGTGTATATTAATTACCAATTTTCAGTAATAATTGAATCTCCAATTTACCTTACAACTAATACCTAATTTACCTCGTCAATGTGCATGTGCAATGAAGTACTAATAGCCTTTAGATGACGTAAGTAGGTTACTAAAAGTTTGACCAGCTAGTCTACTCCTTGGCTCTCTACAGTAATTAGTCAATACTTTCTAACTCTATTACCTTTTTCTAGTCAATTTTGCTCAAGAATTTCTTTCATAGCACAAAAATTTTGAAATTTTTAAAAAATGCCAAGGTGTTTTCAAAATATTTTTTAAAAAGGTTTCTCTTACCCCCAAGTTAATTCTCATTGTCCTCAATGAAGTGAGGAAGAATAAAATAAGGAGAAACACCACCTAGATGAGATATGCCTTGTGTAATGTTAGGAGTGACCGTGCGGAGTAGTCTCTTATTCCTAAAAATAAGAATCATAAAATAAAGGTTAGAACATAAAAATTTTGGGTTGCCTCCCAAAAAGTGCTAAGTTTAACATCTTCAGCTAGACATCATGGCTCACTTTGATTACCATTATCAAGGAGTTTGATGATCTCTTCCCTTACTACTTCCTTCATGGTTGGTTTAAGTTTTCTTTGGAGGTGTCTTATAGGCTTGGTTTTCTCTCTCAAGTGAAACCTATGTTGAATGATCGAGGGGCTAATCCCTTTTATGTTAGTCATAGTCCATCCTAACGCTTCTTTATTCTCATTCAATAGTTTCCCTTCTTGTGAAGAGTCTAGATCGGTTGAAATAATCATAGGTAGGGTTTCTGATGGACCTAGATATGCATAGTTGAGATGCTTGGGAAGTGGTTTCAGTTCTAATTTGGGTGCTTCCTTTATTGATTGTTTGGGTAATGGTTCAGGTACTTTCTTTAGTGATTTAGTTGGAAGTTTCCATCTTGATTTTTCATCAATTATAGAAACCTCATTAATTTACTCCCCATCTTAGTTTATACAGGTTTCTAGGTTTCATCACTAAGGTCAATTGGATCATAAACAGTATCCTGAACATAATTTGAGTCGCTCGTTTGATGTGTATTGGTAAGATTAAAAATATTAAGATCAATTGACATATTCCCAAAGGAGAGCTTTATTAATCCATTTCGATAATTAATTAGGGCATTAGCTGTGGCCAAAAATGGTCTACCTAAAATCATTGGACTGTGGCTTTTTGGGTTTGTTACCGATTCAGTTTCTAAAATCACAAAGTCCAATGGGTTGATAAAGTTACCAACTTTGATCAATACATCCTCTACTATTCCTTTGGGTACTTTCAAAGAGTGATCAGCTAGTTGTAGGATCATTTTCGTAGGCTTTAGTTCTCCTAACCCTTAGTTGCTCATATACAGAGTATGGCAATATATTAACACTTGCCCTTAAGTCTAATAGAACCCTATTTATAGGGTGTTCCCCATAATGCATGAAATAGTAGGTGACCCTGGATCTTTGTATTTCACTGGCATGTGGTTTGATAGGTAAGAACTCATACTGGCTGCCAGAAAGGCTCTCTTGGGCACATTGATGGTCTTCTTTTTGGTACATAGATCCTTAAATAATTTGGCATAGGCTGGGACTTGTTGGATCATGTCCAGTAAGGGGATGTTCACTTTAACTTGCTTAAAGACCTCCAAAATCTTATCAAATTGGGCTAAATTTTGATTGGACTTAAGTCTATTTGAGAATGGTGCTATAACCCTAATTTTTTGTTTATCTTCTTCTGACATGGGCTCAGCTGGTGGGTTGGGCATTACATTAGACTCTGATACCTCAGGGGTTTCGGGTTGATCCAGCTCAATAAGTTATTCAAATGGTGGAACTTCTAATTCTTCTTCTTTATATGTACCCACCTGGTTATCTATTTCTTTTTTAGATCTTAATGTATGAATAACACTTAGTTGGTTAATCTGGGCTTCTTGTTTTGATCCTTGGATGTTTAGGTCCCTAGGATTAGCTTCGGACTGACTCGGTAGCTTATCCCATTCTCTTTTACTGAATGTTGTGGCTAGTTGACCTATCTGGGTTTCTAGTTTTGCAATGGATTGTGTATGTGAGTGAAGAAGATAAGTATTCATTTCTAGCCCTTTCAATGCTTGTAGCACCTTCTCTTCGAAAGTAGGATCATAATTATTTGGTAAATATTGAGGAGCACTTGAATATTGGGAATACGATATGCTTCTAAATTGGGTCTCCTGATGGTTAGGCCTAATTGATGTTGGATTGATGATAGGTTGGGTTTCCATGAAAAATTTGGATGATTTTGCCAGGTAGGATTGTAAGTATTTGAATATGGACCATTTTCTGGTCTAGGAGCCATTCGGGTTTGGGCTTGGTAGGCTTGCTATTGAATAAGCTCAGAAAATTGGTATGCGGCTGGACATTCACCTATAGAATGGGTCGGACTCGAACAGATTATACAAACCTCATGTAATTGAGTAGATGGGGAAGAGTGTTTCCAACTTGTAGAATTCAATTAAGTTTTTAGGATAGTTCATCAATTTTGATAGAGATGTCTATAGACGACCTATGTTGTATATTCCCCCTCTCTTAGGTTCTGTGGAAGGATCTCTACGGGCAGCAGACATGTGGTACCAAAAATTTTTACTTAGAGTTTCAAAAAGCTACCATACCCCATGTTCATTTTTTAGCATAGATGTTCCTCCACATGAGGCATCCACCATTTGTCAATGCCTTTCTGACAATCCATCATAAAAGCGTTGAACTAACTGCCATTTAGGTATTGCATGGTGCAGATATTTCAAGTTAATTCTTTTAATCTCTCCCACGTTTCATGAAACATTTCTCCCTCTAACTGAGAAAAAATGGTTATGTCTTTTCTAATTTGATTCGTTTTTCCTATAGGAAAGTATTTCTTAAGAAATTCCCTCTGAAGTTGGTCCCAAATTGAAATTATAATGTCTAGTGAATTTAATCAATACTTGGCTTTATCTTTAAGGGAGAAAGGGAATAACTTAAGCCTATGTGCCTCATCGGAGAAATTTTGAATCTTGACAGTTGAGCAAATTTTCCAAAATTCATCTAAGTGTTTATAGGGAGGGATCTTCATTTGTAAATCTATTGAAAGCTAGTAACATTTGGATTATACTAGACTTAATTTCATATTGGACAGCCTCTACTGGTGGTACTTGTATGCATGGTGAATATGTATATTGTGAAGGGACGAAGTACTCCTTCAATTGACGTGGTGGATTATTTTCTTGATTAAGATCCATAATGCGTTTTCTGTTTGCTCTACAAGTTCTCTCTATTTCAAGATTTAAGGGTATGAGGTTGGGTTGTAACGATCGGCGACAAAGCATATACCCTACCAATACACTCTAAAGCAAACAGTAATTCAGTTTTTTTAAACTAATATAATAGAAGAGAAAGGAGAAGATTTTAAAGAAAATATCCTAAAAGATTCCTAGAACTAAGAGCAATGAAGAATAATTTAGTTATGGATTAATAATTATTAGCAATCAAGTTAACATAGATTAGACTTTCTACCCTAGGTTTAACCTAAATCTAACAGCTCCTAACTTCTAAGACTTCCTTGGAGCCCTTCAAATCAAAAATTAACTAACCAACTAGCTAGTTAAGGGTAAGGTCAGTGGGAGTCCTCCCGTCGCTTACTAGGTAAGCGAACGAAACCAATTAAGTAACCACTTTCCTTTCCTTTTCTAGACACCAGTTAAGCAGTCAATCCCGACCCAGTCCAATTCTTTTGGGTGTCTTGTCCTATTGAGCTCGAGTCCTTAGGGCTGATGTCTAGTTAATTTTAGAGTTAAAGGCTTGGATTAATGCAAAATAAAGGATGTGATTTGGGCCAATAAAGGGTGATCAACTCCCCACCTTATCTTAATTAAGGGTTTGTGCCTTTAAAGTTAATTATGAAAATGCTATGCAACAAGTAGATGTCCAGCTCTTGAAATTATCAAACAAAATTAATCTAATTACTTTTTTTAAAAAAAATTGTGATTAAGTTTCTAACTTTCTAATAAATTATGAGATGTCATTGAAAAAATTTTGAGTTTTGTAGAAAATAAATTTACCTAAGTCAATCTAAGTATAGAAATAAAGTATTTTTTATTTTTATTATATTTTTATTATTATTTTGTTTTCTTAAATTAATTATTTTTATGGAAAGTATCTTAGGATTTTCTTTTAGGTTCTTTTAAGGTAAGTTAATTAAAAGGATAAGTTGATTAGGTTAAAAGTAGATTTGTGATAAGAAGAAAATTAATTTTTTTATGTTAAAAAGAAAATAAGAAAATCTAACAATTAAGGTAACTAAAAAAAAGAAATAAGCTAAAGAGAGGATTAACTATTCAACAAAAAAGGATTTTTTTTTACTCTTTCTTTTATATAGAAGCATGAATAATAATGAAACAATAAAAAAATTAAAATTAAGAAAAAATTTGTAATATATATATTTTATTTTTTTTCATGAAGTAATCGTGCCTTGATCCCAGCAACGGTGCCAAAATTTGATCGCTGTCGTTGGCGGTCAAAAATAAAACCTACTCACTACAATAGCTTGTGGTGAATCGGGATCGTATCCTCGGGGATCAACGGTAATTATTTCACGAAAGAGAAAAAAAAATTTACCTATAGAGGATTATATTAAGAATAGCGGTTATTAAAAGATAACAACTAATTAATTAACGAAATTCAATAGCAGGAGAAGCAACCTAGTAATCCGAATCCAACATGCAAACATGTTTTATCTTTTTTTTTAATGTTTCAATAGTAATAATTTTTGTAAATTTAAAATTAGAATAATTTATCTCTTGTCAGGCATGGACTGTATCAGGAGATCACGGCATGTCCGCTTAGAGTATAAACTATCTAATAATTATAAGGTTAAGGGTCTAATCTATCATTCTACGATCTGTCTCTCTTAGGCACGTACCATATCCTGAGATTATGGTACGTCGATAGAGGGTACAGGCCAGATCAAAACCTCGATCAGAAAAATAACTCAAAAGATATAATAAAGAAGAGCATAATTTTTATTGCATAAAAAATAAGAACAAATAAAAAGATTAAACCTGATTACATGCTTCATCATCATCCCAAGTTGAAGGAATCTAGCCACACATTGCTGCTGCCAGTATCCCCTCCATAATTTTCCTCTTCCAGGCTTAAATACAATAATCTAAATAAAAGAAGAATAAAAAGAGCTTTGTAAAAACTCCTCTCTCAACTACTGCCCGAAGTCCTCCTTTTATAGAGCTCGTCTAGTGTTTTCTCCTAGTCAAAGTTGGAGTCAATCGAGCGCTCAAGATCGTTCAAATATTATGAAAAAATTTCTCAGCCCCGTTCAACATCATCTGCCTTATTTTGCATCGGGAATCATGTGAAATCATCTCTTTCTTCCTTTTTGGGCAAACTAAGTCCTGATTTGAGTGTTGTCTGCATTGTTGGACTCCAAAAATCGAGCTCTTTCCATCTATAGGCTCATTTTCTGCAAACATCCATAAAAAGTATCAATTCTTAATAAATTCAAAGTTATTAATATTTATTTTAATAGTTAAATTGGATAATAAATAGACTTATCAATTACCTTGTGTTTGTTCATGATTTACCTCTTCTTGATTGGTTTGAACATTTGCGTTCCTTCACTTGATTTTCAATTTCTCCTGCATCATCAATAGCCTTTCTCTCCCTTATTGGAAGATCATTAGTTTCATCAAAAGCAACATGAATTGACTCTTCTATTACTAAAGTATTTCTGTTGAAAACTCTGTAGGCTCTACTAGAAGAATAGTAACCAAGAAAAATATCTTCATCAGATTTTGGATCAAACTTATCAAGATTTGACTTTCATTATTCAATATAAAACATTGACATCCAAAAACACGAAAATATGAAATGTTGGGTTTTTGATCTTTCTAAAGCTCATAAGGGGTCTTTTTCAAAAGGTCTAATCAAGGCTCGGTTTAAAATGTAATATGAGGTGTTGATTGCTTCTGCCCAAAAGTACTTTGGGAGATTGGTTTCACACAACATGGTACGAGTCATTTCTTCCAAAGTTCGATTTTTTCTTTCTACAACTCCATTTTGTTGAGGTGTTCTAGGTGCAGAAAAATTATGATTAATGCCATACTCATTGCAAAAACTTTCAAAGAAATGATTTTCAAATTCTTTTCCGTGGTCACTTCGAATCGACAAAACTGAAACTCCCTTTTCATTTGTAATCTTTTTGAATAAGTTTTGAAATGCAGAAAATGCTTCATCTTTTCTAGCTAAAAATAAAACCCAAGTAAATCGAGAGAAATCATCAATAATTACAAAACCGTAACGTTTTCCTTCTAAACTTATAGTTTTAGTTGGTCCGAATAATCCATATGCAGTAATTCTAATGGTCTATTGGTTGAAATCATATTTTTAGATTTAAATGAAACTCTAGTTTGTTTTCCTAGTTGACATACATCACAAATCTTATCTTTTTCAAAATTTAATTTTGGTAAACCTTTGACTAAATCCTTTTTAAGTAGTTTTAAAAGAAGATCCATACTAACATGTGCAAGTCTACGATGCCATAACCAACTTGATTCAGCAATTTTAGCATTCATAGCAACTAAACAATCAAAGTCATGGTCATTTAAATCATTCAAATCAACAGTATAAACATTTCCATACTTGTGACCAATAAGTTTCATACAATTATCAGCAGGATTTGAAACAATGCAAACAGATGATTCAAAATCACTTTGAAACCTTTGTCACATAATTGACTAATACTTAACAAGTTATGCTTTAAACCATTAACTAACAAGATATTTTCAATATATGCATGAGGGCTAACACCAATTTTACCAATGCCAATGATTTTACCTTGGCCATTATCTCTAAAGGTGACTATCCCTCCATCTTTAGCTTCTAAAGTGATGAACTGTGATTCATCACCAGTCATGTGCCTTGAACACCCGCTATCAAGATACCATTATTGTTTAGATCCACGGATTGCAAGACACATCTGCAAACATAATGTCACATCTTGCTCTTAGGTACCCAAGCCTTCTTTGGTCCTTTGGGGTTAGATAAAATGGTTCCTTTTGGAATCCATACCTTTTTAATATCACATGCATAGGACTTATGTCCCTTTAAACCACATTTAAAACAGGTAATATTAGATGATTGACCAGCATGTATGAAAATTTTTTTAAAGATTTTTGTTTTCTAAGAGGATTATATCATAATCCTGCTCTATCAAAAATAGTTTTTCGGCTATCTAAACTCATATTTAATTTTAAAGAACTTAATGTGAATTTATCAACTATAGGTTTAAGTCTGTCAACTTCATTTTTCAAATCCTTGTTTTCTTTCTTCAAAAATTCATTTTCTTCAATATATTTATTATTTTCTAAGACTAGGTTTGCAATTGATTTTTCAAATATTTATTTTTGGAACTAAGGTTAGCAAACTCATCAACTAATTCATAGAATGCACCATGCAATTCTTCAAATGAAAAGTCATCAAGGAAATTTGGACTTACCTCCTTGTCCGTCATGAAGCAAAGATTGGCCACTTCATTCTTTTCTTCTCCTTCGGAGCTGAAACTTTAAGAATCACTCCATGTAGCCATCATTGCCTTTTTCTTAAATTTCTTGAGATATTTCTTTAGTTGTGGACATTCTGATTTAAAGTATCCCGGTTCTTGTATTCATAACAGATAATTTCTTTTTCCTTTTCTTTATTCCCATCTCCTTTTGTAAATGGTTTCCTTTTTCCTTTGAACTTGCTTCTTTTCATAAATCTCTTAAATTTTCTAATAATGAGGGCCATGTCCTCATCATCACTGTCATCCTCAGATTCATCTGACTCTTCCTTTAGTTCAGAAATTTTAAGAGCCATAGTCCTTCTTTTCTTAGACTTGTCCTCATCGGTATGTTGTTTGATTTGAAGCTTATGAGTCATTAAGGATCCTAACAATTCTTCTAGGGGTAAAACATTAAGGTCCTTTGCCTCTTGAATAGCAGTGACTTTGGCCTCCCAAGACCTAGGCAAAGATCGCAATACCTCCTCACAAGATCAGCATTAATATATGATTTACCAAGACTTTTAAGTTCATTTATAATGTAAGTAAATCTAGTAAACATTTCAGAAATTGATTCACTAGCATCCATCTTAAATAATTCACATTTATGGATAAGCATATTAATTTTAGATTCTTTCACTTGATTAGTACCTTCATGGGTAACTTCTAATCTATCTAAATTTCTTTAGCAGATAAACAAGTAGATATGCGATTAAATTCATTAGCATCCAATGAGCAATATGAAACATTCACGGCTTTAGCATTGAGCTGAGCCAACTTTTTATCATGTTCATCCCATTCTGTTTCTAGTTTAGGAATCACCATGTTATCTATTCTTGTTGTGGGTGTGTGAGGACCATTTACTATGATACTCCATAGGTCATAGTCAAGTGCTTGAATGAAAATTTTCATTCTAGCTTTCTAATATCCATAATTTGTTCCATTAAATAACGGTGGCCTATTAGTGGATTGTCCCTCACTCAACAAGGTTGCCATAATCTTTAGCTCCAAGCTTTTTAGGGCTTAACAACAAGAGCACCTGCTCTGATACCACTTGTTACCCAGATCTAGAACCCAAGAGGGAGGGTGAATTGGGTTTCTTAAAAAATTAATTGGCTATTAAGTATGTGCACTTATATTCTTTCACAATTGACTATCGGGTTTTGAGGTGCGTCTAATACACATTCAATCACAGAAAAAAAACACAATCAAACACACAATGTTTATAGGGTTCGGTGCCAACCTTGCACCTACATCCACTCCCCAAGTACACCTTGGGTATTCCACTAGTCACCACTAGCCTAACTGGCTAGCAAACTTGTTTACGGGCACAAGCAATCAAGCCTTACACAGTAGCCCTCCAAGCTAGTCTTCTTGTTTACGGGTACAAGGGAACCTTACAAATCAATCTGAGTAGACCTCTACCCAACCACATTTCACAACTGTGAAACAAACCAAGGCACAAGTAATAGAATGTTTAATACAACAAATGCTCCTAGATATAAGCAGATTTAAAGCAATAAATGTACTTATCAACTTGAAGAACTAATCCAAAGTTGCTTCTTTCTTTAATGAACGCAACAGCTCAATAAAAGCTTTTAAGGTGGCTTTGAATGCTCTTCAATAAAGGTAGATGAAGCTTAATGACCACTTGAAGAATCAGCAATAAATGAGCTCCGGTGGGTGAAAGATGATCAAGGCAAAGCTTCAACAAACCTCAAACAAATCTCTCTTTCAAATGATTTTTCTCTTAATCAATATTTTTCAATGTATCTTTTTCTTTTTGTTGTTTTTGCTCTTCTCTTTCTCTTTTTAAAACATTGTTCATGATCACTATTTATAACCAAAACACCAAAAATAGAGCCGTTGTGAGAGAAAGAAGTTCGGCCAAGAGATTCTAAGGAAACAACATTCCAAAACTTAAAAACCAGAATTCCAACAATGTAAAACATAGAACTAGTCGAGAGATTCAAAAACATGGCATTCCAATTTTGTAAAATCAGCATTCCAAAAATTGGAAACAGAGAGCCAGCCGAAAGATCTAAGATTATGGCATTCCAACTTTTGGAAATCGGCACTCCAAAAATTGAAACAGGGAGCCAGCCCAAAGATCCAAATTGTGGCATTCCAACTTTTGAAAATCAGCATTCCAAAAAATTGAAATAGGGAGCCAACCGAAAGATCCAAAATTATGGCATTCCAACTTTTGGAAATCGGCACTCTAAATATTGAAATAGGCAGCCGCATAGGGAGATTTGGAATTGGAATTCCAATACAATCCGTTAGCATGCTAAGATAAGAAGCCTGAGAATGGCAGAGAACATTTTAGAATTAGCATGCTAACACCATTAATTAGTGTTGGGAAATTATTGATGAATTATTTATCCAATTATTGATTTTGATGATTAACAAAAGCCATGAGTATATTCATTATGTTTCTCATAGATTTGACGAGTGTTTTAGGAGTTAAGATCGAGTATTTATCCCAAAAACATATTGAAACAAGTTTGAATCAGTTTTGAATTGAATTTCAATGGAATATATTTAAGTTCAGAACTTGGAGCCGACACCCACTGTGTCTGGAGCCGACTCCAGAGCGTATCAGAATTTTGGCACGGTTTGGAGTCGACCCCTGAAACTCTGGAGCTGACTCTAACCTGAGATACAGAGAAATGCTTTTTGCATCAGTTTTTTGAGCTGACACCTTGAGTTCGGGAGCCAACACCTAAAGTTCGGGAGCCGACACTTGGGATTTCTAGAGCCGACTCTAACCTGAGAATAGAGAGCGTATTTTTTGACATCGTCGTAGTCGACACCCTCGATTTCGGGAGCTGACACCTAAATGCGGCGAGCCGACACATCAATTTTTCGGAGCTGACTCCCCAACAAACTTTTTATTTACTATTTTTAGAAATTCGAGTTGGAACCGACACATGAAAAGTTGGAGCCGACTCCAACCTGTCAGGAACTGATTTTCAAATGTCAGAACAGACTCCAACGGTAATATTTTTTACCTAATCTCTAATGACTATTTTTCTTTGTGTAGAAGCATTCCAAGTACCTTGTAATGGCTATTTTTTTCACCTAATCATGGATTAAGAAGTCTATAAAAGAGGGCATCTGTCCATTTGAAAATGAGAATGAAAAAATAGAGAAAATATTAAAAAAAATCGAGAGAAATATCCAGTGAAAAAGAAAGTGTAAATCTCTGAGTCCACGCCCATTCCAAGAGAGATTCAAGAGCAATCCTAAGCCTTCAAAAGTTCAAAGTCAAAGGATTTTCAAGGAAGAAAAGAAGAAGAGCCTAAAGCCCTAATTCCTCAAGTTCTCTTCAAAGTACTATCTTCAAGAATCAGAGCTGTAGCTTGATTCAACCAGTTAAGAGAGAGGAGGAAAAGAAGAAAAGCTCACATCAAATTTGCTTCAATCAGGCTTTTCTAACCTTTGATTATTTATATTGCATATTTGCTCAATTAAGGAGCTTTAAATTGCTGTAATACATTATATTGAATTAGTTGAGGTAGTTTACCTTGGGAACAAGCTTGTTTAAGCTTGGGTTAAGGTTTTGTGCTAGTGAACCTGTGAAAACTGGCTGGGTTCATTGTGACCCCATGTAAAACAACAAGTTGGAGTTGTGAGCTTGTAAAACAACTCGACTGTAATCAGTGGGATTATAGTGTGGACCCAAGTGTTGCTTGGGAGTGGACGTAGGTGTTAGATACATCGAACCACTATAAATTTCTTGTATTTGCAGTGATTGTCTCTATCTCTCTCTCTCTCTTATTGTGCCTTACATTATTGCTTCACTTCACTAGTTCACTTAATCCTTGTGAAATTGGTTTTAAGTTTTAATTGTTAATTTTTTAAAGAACCCAATTCATCCCCCTCTTGGGTTGCCATCTCGGCCAACAATTGGTATCAGAGCTTGTGCTCATTTAAATTTGATCTAACGATCAAGAGTCAAAGATCCAAATGGCAGCTCAAGTAGGATCATCTTTTTCAGAAGGTCAATCCACTAATCTACCTCCTTTATTTAATGGTACAAATTATGGTTATTGGAAAGCTAGAATGAAAATTTTTATTCAAGCACTTGACTATGAACTATAGGGCATCATAGTAAATGGTCCTCACACACCCACAATAAGAGTAGACAACATGGTGATTCCTAAGCCGAAAACGGAATGGGATGAACATGATAGGAAGTTGGCTCAGCTTAATGCTAAAGCCATGAATGTTTTGTACTGTTCTTTAGATGCTAATGAGTTTAATCGCATCTATACTTGTATTTCCACAAAAGAAATTTGGGATAGATTAGAAGTTACCCATGAGGGTACTAATCAAGTTAAAGAATCTAAAATTAATATCTTAGTGCATAAATATGAATTGTTTAGCATGGAACAAACTGAAACAATCACATGCATGTACACTAGATTCACTAATATTGTGAATGGTTTAAAAAGTCTAGGAAAAACTTATACTAACTCTGAATTGGTGCGCAGGTCTCTTCCAAGATCATGGGAAGCCAAGGTGACTGCAATCCAAGAAGCTAAAGACTTAAATGCTCTACCTTTGGAGGAGCTACTTGGATCATTGATGACTCATGAACTAACAATGAAGCAACATCAAGAGAAAGATGTCAAAAAGAAGAGAACCATAGCTCTTAAGGCTGCATAAATTAAAGAAAGCAGCAGTGATGATGATGAAGATGATGATGAGACAGCTCTTCTTGCTAGAAAATTTAAGAAATTTATGCAAAGAAGGAGACCCTTCCATAAGAGAAAGTCTGGAACTAAAATGGAAGGAAAAAGGGAGAAAGAGAAGGACAAAGAAAAAGAAAAAGAACCCTTGACATGTTATGAGTGTAAGAAGTCGGGGCATTTCAGATATGAGTGTTCTCAATTAAAGAAGGGTTAGAAGAAGAAGAAGAAGGCATATGTTGCAACATGGAGTGACAGCGAAGAATCCTCTTCCGAGGAGGAACAAAAAGAAGTTGCAAACATTTGCTTTATGGCAAACGACAATAAGGTAAGTTATGAAACTCATGATTTTACATTTGATGAATTATATGAGGCATTTAATGAGCTAGTTAGTGACTTCAAAATTTTGAAAAAGAAAAAAAATATTTGAAAACTGAAAATTTAAATCTTCTTAAAGAGAAAAATGAATTAACTCTTGAAATTCAAGATTTAAAAGTTGAAAAGAAAGGTTTTTTAAAAGAAAAAGAATCAATTTTCAATGAAAATATTAGTTTAAAGAAAGAAGTTGATAAGTATAAAAATATTGTTGATAAATTTAAATATAGTTTAGAAAATTTAAATTTACTTTTAAGTAATCAAAGAGCAGTTTTTGATAAAGCCGGATTAGGTTATAGACTCACATGAAAAAAATTTGTAAACAATTTTTTGTTAAGAAAACAATCAAAAATGATATTTCATGTTATCATTGCAACAAGAAAGGACATAAATCTTATGAATGCTATTTTAGAAAAATTAATAAGAACTTAAATATTAAAGAAAAAAATATGGGTTTCAAAAGGAACAATTTTTATTGCTACTAACCATGAAGGACCCAAGAAAGCTTGGGTACTTAAATATAAGACTTGATTATCTTGCTGAAGTGTCTTGCGGCCAAAGGATCAAAACAAAAGTGGTATCTTGATAGTGGCTGCTCAAGGCACATGACGGGTGACAAGGATCAATTCATCACCATTGAAGATAAAAGAGGAGGAGTTGTTACTTTTGGAGACAATGGCAAAGGTCAAATTATGGGCCTTAGTAAAATTCAAATAACTCCATCCACCTTTATTGAGAATATTTTATATGTTGAAGGTTTAAAGCATAACTTAATTAACATTAGCCAATTGTGTGATAAAGGTTTCAAAGTTTCATTTGAAGCTTCTATTTGCACTATTTCTAATCCCATTAACAATAGCATTGTATTTGTTAGAAATAGAAATGGCAATGTATACTTAATTGATTTAGACAATTTGTCTACTAGTAATCATTGCTTAGTTGCTGATAGTGCTAATGTAAATGAGATTGGATGGCTATGGCATCGTAGATTAGGTCATGCAAGCACACACCTAATTTCAAAATTAATTAGAATGAATTTAGTTAAAGGACTTCCGAAACTAGATTTTGAAAATAATAGAATTTGTGATGCATGTCAATTTGGAAAACAGACAAGAAATTCTTTTAAATCTAAGAATATTGTTTCCATTTCTAGGCCACTAGAGCTACTTCACATGGACCTTTTTGGACCTACTAGAACCATAAGTCTAGAAGGAAAGAAATATGGTCTTGTGATAGTAGATGATTATTCTAGATTCACTTGGGTATTATTTTTGGCTCACAAAGATGAGACTTTCTCGATATTCCTAAAATTCTTCAAGAAAGTCACAAATGAGAAAAACACTACCATAGTGTCTCTTAGAAGTGATCATGGCATAGAATTTAAAAATCATCTATTTAAAAATTTTTGTATTGAAAATGACATTCATCATAACTTCTCTGCACCTAGGACACCCCAACAAAATGAGTCATAAAAAGAAAGAATAGGACATTAGAAGACATGGCCCGTACCATGTTATGTGAAAGCCAACTCTCAAAATACTTTTGGATGGAAGCCATAAACACGGCATGTTGCATCCTAAATAGAGCTTTAATTAGACCAATCCTTAAGAAAATTCCCTATGAATTATGGCATGATAAATATAGGTTATTTTCATGCATTTGGTTGTAAATGTTTCATTCATAATAATGGTAAAGACAATCTTGGAAAGTTTGATGCAAAATCTGATGAAGGCATATTCTTAGGATATTCAACATCTAGTAAAGCCTTTAGAGTATTTAGCAAGAGGAACTTAATTGTAGAAGAATCTATTCATGTAGTTTTTGATGAGTCTTTAGTATCAAGTTCAGAAAAGATTGATAATGAGGAAGATACAAATTTGCTTGAAAGAGATATTAAAAAATTAAATATAGATGTATCTTCAGACCATGAACAAGAAGCTAAAGATGATGATTCTCCTAGAGTTGATGTTATTGATACTACTCGTAATGATGTAGATCTTCTAGAGATTAAAGATATGCTTATGGTCATTCTAAGGATTTAATCATAGGTGATCCATCTCAAGGAGTAAGAACTAGATCATCAATGAGGAACATCAATAATCATCTTGCATTTATATCTCAAATTGAACCTAAAACTATCGAAGAAGTCAAAAAGATAGTAATTGGATGTTAGCTATGCAAGAGGAATTAAATCAATTTACTAGGAATAATGTATGGTCCTTAGTTGATAGACCTAAAGATCATTCTGTTATAGAATCTAAATGGGTATTTAGAAATAAATTAGATGAAAATGGCATAGTAATTAGAAATAAAGCTAGATTAGTTGCAAAAGGTTATAATCAAGAAGAAGGAATTGATTTTGATGAAACTTTTGCACCTGTAGCTAGATTAGAAGCTATTAGACTATTACTTGCATTTGCATGTCATATGAATATCAATTTATTTCAAATGGATGTTAAAAGTGCATTTTAAATGGTTTTATAAATGAAAAGTTAATGTAGAACAACCCCCAGGTTATGAAGATCATAATTTTTAAACCATGTTTTTAAGTTACACAAAGCACTATATGGTTTAAAACAAGCACCTAGAGCTTGGTATGATAGATTAAGCAAATTTCTAATTGAAAATAATTTTTCTAGAGGAAATGTTGATAAAACCCTATTTTTGAAAAGAAAAGATAAAGATTTATTGGTAGTACAAATTTATGTAGATGATATTGTATTCGGTGCTACTAACAATCTTTTATGTCAAGAATTTGCTAAGTTAATACAGGGTGAATTCGAGATGAGCATGATGGAGAACTCAACTTCTTCCTTGAACTCCAAATCAAACAAGAAAAAGAGGGAATCTTCATCAACCAAAAAAGTACACAAAAGAAATTCTCAAGAAGTTTGGTATAGAACAAGTCAAACCTCTCGGAACACCAATGAGTCATTCATGCAAGTTAGATAAAGATGAAGATGGTAAGTCTGTTGATCAAAAGCATTATAGAGGTATGATCGGTTCACTACTTTATTTAACAGCTAGTAGATTAGATATCATGTTTGTAGTATGCTTATGTGCACGATATCAATCTGAACCTAAAGAATCTCACTTAATTGCAGTAAAAAGAATACTTAGATATCTAAATAAAACTAAAAATGTAGGATTATGGTATTCTAAAGACTCAACATTAAATTTGTTTGTTTATACTGATTCTGATTAGATAGAAAGAGTACAAGTGGTGCATGCCAATTTTTAGGAAGTAACTTAATCTCTTGGCTTAGAAAAAAGTAAAATTTGGTTGCATTATCTACTGCTGAGGCTGAATATATTGCAGCTGAAAGTTATTGTGCTCAAATCCTTTGGATTAAGAGACAACTTGAAGATTATGGTATAACACTTGATAAAACACCAATTAGATGTGATAACACTAGTGCAATCAATTTAACTAAGAATCCAATCCAATATTCAAGAACTAAACACATGAAATTAGATATCATTTTATTAGAGAACATGTAGCTAATAATGACATTTGTCTTGATTATGTTTGTACTGATGAACAATTAGCTGACATTTTTACAAAACTCCTAAGTGGAAAAAAGATTTTGTTATCTTAGAAGAGAATTAGGAGTTTGTGATCCATTGGAATGAATTTTAAATCTCCTAGGAATAATTATCTAGAATTCAATCATTTTTTAATTTTCTTATAATTTTAAGAATGATTTATCTAGATATTTGAACCCCTTGATTCATCACATTCCAAAGTTGATTTAGCCAAAATTTGATGTCAATCCGGACAAGTTTCTGATCCTTTGAAACTCTCTTTTTTTTTCTGAAACTGTCTTGGAGCCGACTCCTCTGGTATTGGAGTCGACTCCAGTTTTGTCTGAGACTTTGGAGCCGACACTTGCTTTTCCAGAGTCGACTCCACTTTGGGCGCTGACTGTATTAGCGACCTGGAGCCGACACCTCGCTTTGCGGGAGTCGACTCTAAGTGGTCCCAGGTTGACTATTTAGGACAGAGTCGACACCTTTCCTATTCTAAATCAACTCCTAACGTTTCCAAACTCTTCCAAATTCTTCCCAAAATCCAAAATTTCTCAAATTAACCTCTCCCTAGCAATCAATGGCACCCAAGCATAGAGGATCGTTGTTTGGAGGTAGAGTAACTACAGGGAAGCGAACGACAAGGCGTCCGGCACATGAACCCACTCAGAGTTCTTCCTCCAGTTCAACCGCTTCCACTGCTAGTGCTATACCTAGCCCTTCCTCGCCACAAATTGATACCCTAGCTGGCCGAATCATCACCATGGGTAGGAAAGTGGATTTTTATTTTTTCGAGGTCGAGGGATTTTCTATTGGACGACAAATCAAGGAGCTCAATTGGGAAAAGGTATGTTCTTTGGACGCTCCCATATATCCGGCCCTAGTTAAATAATTCTATTTCAATTTGTTAAGAGGAGATGGAGGTTTGGTCAATTTGGTTAGAGGAAGAAGAATCCATCTTACATCTGAGATTTTGGGCAATCTTTTAGAAATTCCAGTTCTTGGATTAATCACAAACGCCACAGTGATAGAGCAGGAGCATTATCAAGGATGTTAGGAAGAGAGTTTGCTGAGTTTGAGGAAGTTAGGGCAAACCAGTTGCCCCTTGAGCTTAGACTTTTACATAATATATGTGGTAGGATCTTGTTTCCTAAAACCGGTAGATTTGAGTATGTCTCAGAGCGAGACACACTACAGGAAAAATCAGAAATAGCGACGCCAATTTAGCAACGCATTTTTGCATCACTAAATTGTGACCAAATTGCAACAACTCAGCGAGAAAAAAAATAGCGACTCAATTAGTGACGCAATAATAATACATCGTAATATAGCGACGCATTAGCGATGCAAAAATAAAAATAAAAAAAAATTAATATAGCGATGCAGTGATTGCGTTGCTATTTAGCGACGCAATAGCGATGCAATTAATAAAAAAATAAAAATATATATATTTTTAATATAGTAACGCAAATTTGTCATAATATAGCGCCGCAAAAACTGTTTTAATTTAAAAAATTCATTAATATAGCGACGCAGTGATTGCATCGCTATTTAGCAACGCAATAGCGACGCATTTAACAAAAAAATAAAAAAAATTAATTTTCAATATAGTGACGCAATAATGCGTAGCTATATTGCGACGCAACTGTTTGCGTCATAATATAGCGACGTATTATTGCGTCGCTAAAATCAAAAAATTTAAAAAAATTGTTAATATAGCGACACAGTGATTGCGTCGCTATTTAGCGATGCAATAGCGACGCAAATACTACAAAATTAAAAAAATTAATTTTTAATATAGCGACGCAACATTGAGTCGCTATATTGCAACGCATATTTTGCGTCGCAATATAGCGATGCAAAAACCCAAAAAATTAAAAAATTTTGTTAATATATAGACGCAACGGTTGCGTTGCTATTTAGCGACGCATATACCAAAAAAATAAAAAAATTAATTTTTAATATAATGACGCAAAAACCCAAAAAATTAAAAAATAAATCGTTAATTTAGCGACGCATATAGCAAAAAATAATAATTTTTTTCGTGGCCATGGTCGGCAACCAAGGCCGTGGCTTGGCCACCACCAGGCCGCCGGTAAAATTAAAAAAAAGATTTTTTTTTCCATAACCCCTCCCATGAAAAAAAAATAACAAAAAATATAAAGTGGTTCCCCCCTTTCTTACCGTCACGGCAGTATCCGTCGTCGATCATCGCTGATCAGGATCATGGCTTGGATCGATCGCAACCGTCGGATCATCATAGATCGGATGGATCGCAACCGTTGGATCGATCATCGCTGATCGGGATCATGGCTTGGATCGATTGCAACCGTCGGATCGTCGCTGATCGGATGGATCACAGCGGTCAGATCGATCATCACTGATCGGGATCATGGCTTGGATCGATCGCAACCGATCGGATATCACCGCCGATCGGATGGATCACAACCATCGATTTGATCATCATCGATTGGGATCATGGCTTGGATTGATCACAACCGTCAGATCGTCGCTGATCAGTTGGATTGCAATCGTCGGATCGATCATTGCCAATCGGGATCATGGGTTCAATCGATCACAATCGTCGGATATCATCGCTGATCGAATGGATCGCAACCGTCAGATCGATCATCGCCGATCAGGATCATGGCTTGGATCGATCGCAACCGTATGATATCGTCGCCGATCGGATGGATTACAACGTCGGATCGATCATCACCGATCAGGATCATGGCTTTGATCGATTGCAACCGTCAGATCGTCGCCGATCAAATGGATCGCAATGGTTGAATCGATCATCGCCGATCGAGATCATGGCTTGGATCGATCGCAACCATCGGATCATCGCCGATCGGTTCTATATGTAATGGTCCGATCGATCATCCCCGATCAGGATCATGGCTTGGATCGCTCGCAACCATCGGATCGATCATCGCCGATCGGGATCATGGCTTTGATCGATCGCAACCATCGGATCGTCACCGATCGAATGGATGACAACGATCGGATCGATCATCGCCGATCAGGATCATGGCTTGGATCGATCGAAACCGTCGGATCGTCGTCGATCCGATTGATCGCAGCGGTTGGATCGATCATCGCCGATCGAGATCATGGCTTGGATCACTCGCAACCATTGGATATCGTAGCCGATCGGATGGATCGAAACAGTCGGATCGATCATCGCCGATCAGGATCATGGCTTTGATCGATCGCAACCATCGGATCATCGCCGATCGGGATCATGGCTTGGATCGATCGCAACCATCGGATCATCGCCGATCGGGATCATGGCTTGGATCGATCGCAACTGTCGGATCATTGCCGATCGGTTGGATCGCAATGGTCGGATCGATCATCACCGATCAGGATCATGGCTTGGATCACTCGCAACCGTCGGATATCGTCGCTGATTGGATGGATCGCAATCATCGAATCGATCATCGCCGATTGAGATCATGGCCTGGATCGATCGCAATCGTCGGATCCTCGCCGATTAGTTGGATCGCAACCGTCAGATCGATCATCGCCGATCGGGATCATGGGTTCAATCGATCGCAACCGTTGGATATCATCGCCGATCAGATGGATCGCAACCGTCGGATCGATCATCGCAGATTTTGATCATGGCTTAGATTGATCGCAACCGTCAGATCATCATCGATCGGATGGATCGCAACGGTCGGATCGATTATCCCTGATCGGAATCATGGCTTGGATCAATCGCAACCGTCGGATATCGTCCCTGATTGGATGGATCGCAACGGTCGGATCGATCATCGCCGATCGGAATCATGGCTTGGATCGATCGCAACCATCGGATCGTCGCCGATTGGATGGATCGCAGCGATCAGATCGATCATCGCCGATCGGAATCATGGCTTGGATCAATCACAATTGTCGGATCATTGCCGATCGGATCGATAGCAGCGGTCGGATCGATCATCGTCGATCGGGATCATGGCTTGGATCGATCGCAACCGTCGGATCGTCGCCGATCGGTTGGATCGCAATGATCGGATCGATCATCGCCAATTGGGATCATGGGCTGGATCGATCGCAACCATCGGATCGTCGTCGATTATTTGGATCATAATGGTTGGATCGATCATCGCCGATTGGGACCATGGGTTCAATCGATCGTGACCATTGGATATCGTCGTCGATCGGATGGATCGCAACCATCGGATTGATCATCGCCGATCGGGATCATGGCTTGGATCGATCGCAATAGTCTGATCATCGCCGATTGGTTGGATCACAGCGGTCAGATCGATCATCGCTGATTGGGATCATGGCTTGGATCACTCGCAACCGTCGGATATCATCGCTGATTGGATGGATCGCAATCGTCGAATCGATCATCGCCGATTGAGATCATGGCCTGGATCGATCGCAACCGTGGGATCCTCACCGATTAGTTGGATCGCAACCGTCAGATCGATCATCGCCGATCGGGATCATGGGTTCAATCGATCGCAACCGTTGGATATCATCGCCGATCAGATGGATCGCAACCGTCAGATCGATCATCGCAGATTGTGATCATGGCTTAGATTGATCGCAACCGTCGGATCATCATCGATCGGATGGATCGCAACGGTCGGATCGATTATCCCCGATCGGAATCATGGCTTGGATCAATCGCAACCGTCGGATATCGTCCCTGATCGGATGGATCGCAACGGTCGGATCGATCATCGCCGATCGGGATCATGGCTTGGATCGATCGCAACCATCGGATCGTCGCTGATTGGATGGATCACAGCGATCAGATCGATCATCGCCGATCGGGATCATGGCTTGGATCAATTGCAATTGTTGGATCATTGCCGATCGGATCGATAGTAGCGGTCGGATCGATCATCGTCGATCGGGATCATGGCTTGGATCGATTGCAACCGTCGGATCGTCGTCGATCGATTGGATCGCAATGATCGGATCGATCATCGCCAATTGGGATCATGGGCTGGATCGATCGCAACCGTCGGATCATCGTCGATTATTTGGATCGCAATGGTTGGATCGATCATCGCCGATTGGGACCATGGGTTCAATCGATCGTGACCATTGGATATCGTCGTCGATCGGATGGATCGCAACCGTCGGATTGATCATCGCCGATCGGGATCATGGCTTGGATCGATCGCAATAGTCTGATCATCGCCGATTGGTTGGATCACAGCGGTCAGATCGATCATCGCCGATTGGGATCATGGCTTGGATCACTCGCAACCGTCGGATCGTCGCCGATTGGATGGATCGCAGGGATCAGATCGATCATCGCTGATCGGGATCATGGCTTGGATCGATCGCAACCATCGGATCGTCGCCGATCGGATGGATCACAGCGGTCAGATCGATCATCGCCGATCGGGATCATGGCTTGGATCGATCGCAACCGATCAGATATCACCGCCAATCGGATGGATCACAACCGTCGATTTGATCGTCATCAATTGGGATCATGGCTTGGATTGATCGCAACCGTCAGATCGTCACTGATCAGTTGGATTGCAATCGTCGGATCGATCATTGCCAATCGGGATCATGGGTTCAATCGATCACAATCGTCAGATATCATCGCCGATCGAATGGATCGCAACCATCAGATCGATCATCGCCGATCAGGATCATGGCTTGGATCGATCGCAACCGTATGATATCATCGTCGATCGAATGGATCACAATGGTCGGATCGATCATCGCCGATCAGAATCATGGCTTTGATCGATTGCAACCGTCAGATCGTCGCCGATCAAATGGATCGCAATGGTTGAATCGATCATCGCCGATCGAGATCATGGCTTGGATCGATCGCAACCGTCGGATCATCGCCGATCGGTTCTATATGTAATGGTCCGATCAATCATCCCCGATCGGGATCATGGCTTGGATCGCTCGCAACCATCGGATCAATCATCGCCGATCGGGATCATGGCTTTGATCGATCGCAACCATTGGATCGTCACCGATCGAATGGATGGCAACGGTCGGATCGATCATCGCCGATCAGGATCATGGCTTGGATCGATCAAAACCGTCGGATCGTCGTCGATCCGATTGATCGCAGCGATTGGATCGATCATCGCCGATCGGGATCATGGCTTGGATCACTCGCAACCATTGGATATCGTAGCCGATCGGATGGATCGAAACGGTCGGATCGATCATCGCCGATCAGGATCATGGCTTTGATCGATCACAACCGTCGGATCATCGCCGATCGGGATCATGGCTTGGATTGATCAACCATCGGATCATCGCCGATCAAGATCATGGCTTGGATCGATCGCAACTGTCGGATCGTTGCCGATCGGTTGGATCGCAACGGTCGGATCGATCATCACCGATCGGGATCATGGCTTGGATCACTCGCAACCGTCGGATATCGTCGCTGATTGGATGGATCGCAATCGTCGAATCGATCATCGCCGATTGAGATCATGGCTTGGATTGATCGCAACCGTCGGATCCTCGCCGATTAGTTGGATCGCAACCGTCAGATCGATCATCGCCGATCGGGATCATGGGTTCAATCGATCGCAACCGTTGGATATCATCGCCGATCAGATGGATCGCAACCGTCAGATCGATCATCGCAGATTGTGATCATGGCTTAGATTGATCACAACCATCGGATCATCATCGATCGGATGGATCGCAACGGTCGGATCGATTATCCCCGATCGGAATCATGGCTTGGATCAATCGCAACCGTCGGATATCGTCCCTGATCGGATGGATCGCAACGATCGGATCGATCATCGCCGATCGGGATCATGGCTTGGATCGATCGCAACCATCGGATCGTCGCCGATTGGATGGATCGCAGCGATGGATCGATCATCGCCGATCGGGATCATGGCTTGGATCAATCGCAATTGTCGGATCATTGCCGATCGGATCGATAGCAGCGGTCGGATCGATCATCGTCGATCGGGATCATGGCTTGGATCGATCGCAACCGTCGGATCATCGCCGATCGGTTGGATCGCAACGATCGATTGATCATCGCCAATTGGGATCATGGGCTGGATCGATCGCAACTGTCGGATCATCGTCGATTATTTGGATTGCAATGGTTGGATCGATCATCGCCGATTGGGACCATGGGTTCAATCGATCGTGACCATTGATATCGTCGTCGATCGGATGGATCGCAACCGTCGGATTGATCATCGCCGATCGGGATCATGGCTTGGATCGATCGCAATAGTCTGATCATCACCGATTGGTTGGATCACAGCGGTCAGATCGATCATCGCCGATTGGGATCATGGCTTTGATCGATCGCAACCATCGGATCGTCGACGATCGGATGGATCGCAACGGTCAAATCGATCATCGCCAATCGGGAACATGGCTTGGATCGATCGCTACCGTCGGATCGTCGCCGATTAGTTCTATATGTAATGGTCGGATATATCATCCACGATCGGGATCATGGCTTGAATCACTCGTAACCGTCGGATATCGTAACCGATCGGATGGATCAAAACGGTCGGATCGATCATCCCCGATCGGAATCATGGCTTGGATCGATCGCAACCGTCGGATCGTCGCTGATCGGATCGATAGCAGTGGTTGGATCGATCATCGCCGATCGGTATCATGGCTTGGATCGATCGCAACCGTCGGATCGTCGCCGATCGGTTGGATCACAACGGTCGGATCGATCATCGCCGATTGGGATCATGGCCTGGATCGATCGCAACCGTCAGATCGTTACTGATTAGTTGGATTGCAACCGTCGGATCGATCATCGCCGATTGGGATCATGGGTTCAATCGATCGCAACTGTCGATATCATCGCCGATCGGATGGATCGCATCCGTCGGATCGATCATCGCAGATTGGGATCATGGCTTAAATCGATCGCAACCGTCAGATCGTCGCCGATCGGATGGATTGCAGCGGTCGGATCCAAGCTATAATGCGTCGCAATATTAGTTTATAAATTAATAAACTAATATTGCGATGCAACGTATTTGCGTCGCAATATTGCGATGCATAACGGATCCGTCGTAATATTAGTTTTAAATTAATAAACTAATATCAATATTTGTAATATTAAATTAATAAACTAATATCAATATTGCAACGCAGTATAATTGCATCGCAATATTGTGATGCATAGTGGATGCATCGCAATATTAGTTTGTTAATTTAAAACTACTATCGCGACGCATTCATAATACATCGCGATATTAGTTTCAAATTAATAAACTAATATTGCGATGCATTATGGATGCGTCGCAATATTAGTTTAAAATTAACAAACTAATATTGCGACCCATTATAATTGCATCGCAATATTGCGATGCATAATGGATGCGTCGCAATATTAGTTTTAAATTAACAAACTAACTTTACGACGCATTATGATTGCGTCGCAATATTGCGATGCATAATGGATGCGTTGCAATATTATTTTAAATTAACAAATAATATTGCGACGCATCCATTATGCGTCGCAATATTGTGACGCATTCATAATGCATCGCAATATTGATATTAGTTTATTAATTTAATAATACAAATATTGTGATGCATAGCATTTGCGTCGCAATATTACGATGCATAATGCCTGCATCGCAATATTTGTAATATTAAATTTTTAAACTAATATTGCGACGCATAGCAATGCGTCGCAAATCAGATGCATCGCTAATTTCCTGCCAAAATGCCTAATGGCGGCAACTTAGCGACGCAATCAGCGATGCATAATTAGCGTCGCTGATTAGCAGCATATTAGTGACGTAAACTTGCGTCGCTAATCCTGATTCATAAATCCGTGCAGATCCCCCTCTTCTTCTTCCTCCTCACGAGCCCGAACCCCCCCTCCCGCCTTCTCCTTTCTCGTCCTCCGTTTCCCCATGTCCGGCGGCTCTCCAGCACCCGAATCACTCGCCAGGTACTCCTCTCCCTCCATCTAAAAAAAAAAAAATAATAGTGGGGGGGAAATCCCCTCCCCCTTTCCGTGGCCAGGCCACGGGAAAATATTGATTTAATAGGGGGGAACCCCTCCCCCCCCCCCCTCTCGTCAATTTAACAGTTTGGGGGAGGGGGGGGGGGGAATCCCCCACCTCCCATCTTCTCCGGCCACGGCCACAGTGGCCAGGCCACGGAAAAAATTAATTTAATAGGGGGAACCCCTCCCCCCCTCCCGTCTTCTCTGGCCACGGCTGCGGTCATGGCCGGTCATGGCCCGCCCACAGTGGTAGGCCACGGAAAAAAAAAATTTAACAGTGGGGGGGGGGAAATCCCCCCTCTCGTCTTCTCTGGCCACAGCCGCGGTCGTGGCCGGTCGTGGCCTGGCCACAGTGGCCAGGCCACAGGAAAAAAATTAATTTTATAGGGGGGAAGCCCTCCCCCCTTCCGTCTTCTACGGCCACGGCTGCGGCCGTGGCCGATCGTGGCATGGCAAAGTGGCCAGGCCACGGGAAAAAAAAATTTCACAGGGGGGGGAATCCCCCCCTCTTCGCCACGGCCCCGGCCGTGGCCATTGTGGCCTGGCCACGGTGGCCTATGGCCAGGCCACCAAAAAAAATAAAAATAAAAAAATGAAAAAAAACAGGGATGAGTTTTTTTATTAAATTAATATAAAAATAAATTTATTACAAAATATTATTAGTAAGCTATTTTAATATTTTAATCCTAATAATTCATTATTTATTGATAAACTATTATAATAAAAAAATAATAACAACAAAAATAATATTCTTTAATATTACAAAATATATTTCATAATTAATTTTACTCATTAAACTATTTAATTATTAATATTAAAAATATTATTAGTAAGCTGTTTTAATATTTTAATTTTAATAGTTTATTTAAAAATATTATTATATCAATTAAATTTAGAAAACCCCTATAATAATATTATATATTAAACAAATAATATATTACAATAATATTAGAATACAGTATAGTATTATTTTAATATTATATAAAATATTATATTATGTGATATTATAATATAATATAATGATTCTATAACATCAATATATTGAACTATTTTGGGTTTGATGAAATTTTAAAATAAATTCGAAATAGTTTTCTTCATGCATGTCTTATTGTCACAATGTTATTATAAGTTCTTGTTACAATATTAAATTTAATATTATATTCATTTTCATCAATAAAAAATTATTTATAATAAACTCATTATAAATTAATATGAAATTATGATATCATTCAATATTTGAATTTTTTGTTATTAAATTAGAAAAATAAAATTTATTATCCCTTTAACTTATAATATTCACTGTGATCATAAAAAAGTATGTTTATGATAATTAATTTAGGACACTTTATTAATAATATCATATTATAATATATATTAACTTATATTAGTTCATAATATTATAATATAAAATAATAACAATAAATTATGGTATTCTAATAAATAATGGTTGCAATATAACATCAATTTAGTATTTGCTAATTAGTGATTCTTATCGATAGTAAATTAATTAAAGAAATTGCTTTACGATTATTTAGTGCTTATTATGTTTTAAATTAATTCAATCATAATTGATTAGTGATTTTTATATAGTCATGGTTCAATTTCTTAGTCTATTAAACTATGCATGACAGTTTATTGGTGAACATTTGACATATGTGAGTTCTACTTTTATTGATATTATAATATGATATTATAATGATTTTATAATATCATATTATAATATGATTTTATAATATCATATTATGTCTTGATTATTTACATCCTGCTTCAAATTGAATGATGCATTAAATTATGTAACGCTAGAATGAACGTCTTGTTGTAGTTCTAGAATGAACGTCTTGTTGGGGCGTGTGTGTTAAAAGAGAAAGTGTTGGAGCAAATATGCAGGATTATTATGGAAAGTTAGTAGAGGTAGTTGAAGTTGAATATCCCAGTTGGCCTATTAAATGAACCGTATTGTTTCGTTACGATTGGTTCGATCCGACACTTTCTGTGGGAAAAAGGGTTCATAATGACTACAATCTAGTTGAAGTGAACCATCGACAAAGATTGCAGAAATATGATCCATTCATCCTTGCATCCCAAGCTCAGCAAGTGTTTTACTGCAGATATCCAAGTTTGCGCAACGACAAGCGAGATTGGTGGGATGTTTCTAAAATCGTCACGTTCAACAATCATATTAGATGAGAATTCATCAAGTCAATCAGCCGAGTGCTCTGCATTTCAAGAGGATGAGATGGAAATGCATGCAATTGAGGACGACACAAAGGCTCTTGAAACATCACTTAGAGATCCAAATGGTGATGTCCAAGAAATTGCGATTCAAATGTTCAGTTTCCTTCCGATGATAACGAAACTGAATCGCAATCAGATACGGCATCGGATGTTGAACCAACATTTCACGAAACAAATAAAATTGACTAAACATATAGGTTTTTTCAAATTCAATTTATTTTTACAAATGTTATATTTTTACATATTCAATCATTAATTGTAATAACATTCATGAATCTTTAGTATTTTCAGTATGACGGGCCGAGATAGATCTACCGGTGACAGACAGAGTGAGCAGAGACATAGCCCTACCGCATCAGATCCCATGAGCTTTGGAGATGGAGAGTTCGGATCTCCACACATTGCACAGCCTCTAGTCTCTTCAGCCATCGGTGGTGATCCTGCATTAGTATTATCATCTAGCCGATCGGCACATACATCCGAGAGTTTTTCCACCGTCGGCCGCACTGTACTTAGACTGGATGCTCATGGGCTGCAAGTATATAGTAATTGTAAATATATCATTTATGTTTTTAAGTCAATTACCTATAAACATGTATTTTTTTAACAGATTTATTGAGCAACATCATGTATCGAGCCAGATCAACTCCATATTTCAGAGGCGTGCTGATCCCAGTGGCTACGATTGGCGCCATGTATCTGCAACCACGAGGGAGTTTTATTTTTTAGAGTTTCAGGTAAACTTATTAAATACAATTTATCTTAAATTTCTTAATCTTAATAAATTCTTAAACTAACTGTTTATTTTAATGAGAAAAAATTTACGTGGGACCCTGCTATCCATGATGCCATTAGGGCAGTATGGAATGCTCTTACAGCACGCCGATACTCCGACATGCTTCATCATTGGAGGACATCGGGTGAGCGTCCTACCCATATGCCAGAGGGTATTTGGCACGAGTGGCAGCAGGCGTGGCAGTCTGATGGCTGGCGCAGGAGGTCTGCATCAGCCAGCATAAACCGCCGATCCGAGAGGGGCGGTCCTGGCACGGGTCTCTCCCGCCACACTGCGGGGTCTATTTCGAGTCGAGCACAGACGCTGCATGGTAAGAAAACTTAAATATTTTCATTATTAATTTAGTTATTTACAAATACTTTTATTTATATCAATTTTTCTTTCTGTTGTTGTAGTCTGAATAGGAGGGCAGAGATCCTGGTGAGTTTCGTCTATTCAGGGCGACACACACCAGGAGGGACGGTTCCTGGGTCAAGATACACGATCACAGGAGGTTGCGGTAAGAAATTAGCTTTATATTGTATCTGTTTAATTTCTAAAATTTTATTTAGAAAATTTATTGATTCATTTATTGTTGATTTTATAATTCAAAGGCACGAGTCGAGGAGCTTCAGTCCCAGGCATTGCAGGTCGACTCCACTGATGGGGGACCGCCCATCGAACTCTCATCAGAGAAGAGTCGACGTGTGTTTTTGGAGGCTGTTGGTGCCCAGCCACGACACCGTAGGGTCTATGGTCTGGGCACTAGAGCTTCTACATATTTTCCCCAGCAGGCCTCCAGTTCGCGCTATTCTGGCGATATTCCTGCCGAGCGTTTAGAGGATATTCGGAGATCTATTACGGAGGAGGTTCAGTAGGAGGTTCGGCAGGAGATTCAGCAGGAGTTCGACCAGCGCATGGAAGTCTTTCAGCACAAGTTCGACCAGCGCACGGAAGTCCTTCAGCATGAGCTCTCAGACATAAGAGAGCAGATGTGTCACATGCGGGATTTGGTTAGCCGCATGTCGCAGGGTTTCCAGCCACCACGTGATCGTGATAGTGGAGATTCTTGATGTATTTTTTTCTTTACTTTTTATCTATTGTACATGGAAACTTCAAAATTTTAAAATATTAATTATTTTTGGAAATTTAATGATGAATGTTTTGATTAATATTAGTGTTTCGATCAATATCAGTGTTTCGATCATAATTTTTGTAAATTTAACTATTTTAATTTATAATATTTATATTTTTTAAAAAAATTTAATTAGCAACGCATTAGCGACTGAAATTGCGTCGCTAATATATCTAAAATATTATTATTAAATATTGCGACGCATTCAATTGCGACGCAATATTGCGACGCAATTGAATGCATCACAATATTAAATTTAACCATTTTAATTTTTAATCTTTTTTATTTTTAAAAAATATTTAATTAGCGACGTATTAGTGACTAAAATTGCATCACTCATATTTCTAAAATATTATTATTAAATATTGCAACACAACGTCTTAGCGTCGCAATATTGCAACGCACTTGGTTGTGTCGCAATATTGCGACGCACTTGGTTGCGTTGCAATATTAAATTTAACCGTTTTAATTTTTTAATTTTAATATTTTTTATAAAAATTTAATTAGCGACTCATTAGCGACTAAAATTGCATCGCTAATATTTTAAAATATTATTATTAAATATTGCGATGCAACGACCTTGCTCGCAAAATTATGATGCAAAGACGTTGCGTCGCAATATTGCGACGCAATAAATGCATCGCTGAGAGTCGCTATTTAGCGACACAATTGTGACTAAATCATTTTGTGATGAGACATACAGTGATGCTACAGTTGCGTCGCTAATGCGTCGCAAAACCCAGTTTAGCGACGTATTAGTGATGCATTTTTGCGTCGCTATATTTATTTTTTGTTGTAGTGACATAGTTATTATGGATAGTGTTCTAACGGGTCAGCCAATTAACCTAGCAGATATGATGATTTGGTACATGGCTGACGCCGGGAGCAAGAAGAGATCGACCTTGTCTTATGGAATGATCTTGACCATGGCATTCCAGAGTCAGGGTGTGGTTATTTCTGATAGTGAGCCCATGAAAAACCTTAGGCACACAGATTATTACAGTCTTGCTACAGTGCATCGAATGGGATTTGTAAAGGTGGATGGTAGATGGGAAAGGAAAGGACTTCTGGATGAGAGAGTAGTTGATATGGGAGCTACTGCACCATCAGAGGCTGGTCCATCGATGAGGCATCCTTCCCCAGAGCCTAGTAGATCATCACCACCACGGTACCTACTCCAGTTCCTACACTTGTACCCCTGTCTGTTCCTACTGTTGGTTTTTCTAGTGTTCAGTTAGAGCAGCTTAAGGAGTTATTTGGTATTCATGAAGAAAGAATAAAGATTGAATTAAATAGTAGATTGCTTAGTATAAAAGAAATGTGTTACTCTTTGGATGACAAAATTAGAAGCATTGAGTCATCCCTTGGATCATCTTCAGAAGCCTTGAAGACAGAGTTAATGCAAATATTTGAAAAGATCAAAGACATAGGAGGGACTCAGATATATATTCAAAGTGCAATGCTGAATTACAAGAGAAAATTGGCATCTGCATTTATTGACAGAAGATTGAATGAATTTATCAAGATTCAAAGTGAAGAATGAAAAAAATTTTAGAAGAACTCAAAAGACTTCTTAGATTTTGATTAGCTTTTAATGTTTGATTTGCTTTTGATGTAATTAGACGTTGTTGTTTAGGTTAATATATTTTAATGTTTTGATGTAATTGAAGTAACATTTTGTTATAGTTGAATGATGTATGAAAGCAATTGTGATGTAATGCTTTGATACTTTAATGAATATCATATTTGCTATCTTTGAACTTTGATATTGAGTGACTTGGATTGAATTTTGATTCACTTAAAGCATTGATTTTAATCTATACTATTTGCAACATCTTAACCTTTTTGTTGATTACAAAAAAGGGGGAGAAGTAAATGATATTTGTATATGCATAAAAGTTATAATTGAATGTACAATGGAGAGAAGATAATGTTGGCCCAGATGGCAACCCAAGAGGGGGGGTGAATTGGGTTTTTAAAAAAATTAACCTTTTAAAATGATTATCTTTGGAATAAACAAGATTAAGTGCAAGGTAAGTATTAACCACAAACAAAGAGAGAGAGAGATTCAAAACACGGCAAACACAAAGATTTTATAGTGGTTCGGTGTATCCAACACCTACGTCCACTCCCAAGTACCACTTGAGTCCACACTATAATCTACTAGATTACAGCCGAGTTGTTTTACAAGCTCACAACTCAAAACTTGTTGTTTTCCACAGGATCACAACGAACCCAGCTGGTTTTCCGGGCTCACCAGCACAAAACCAAACCCAAGCTATTCTAGCTTGACCCGAGGTATACTACCTCCTCTAATTCAATCCCCCTGATTGAATTAGCATAAACAAATAAGAACAGAGTTTACAATAACAAACATCTCCTCAAATGAGCAAATATTCAATTTAAATAAACAAGGTTAGAAAAGCCTGTTTGAAGCAGAGTTGATTTGAGCTTTTCTTCTTTTCCTCTTCTCCTTTGAGATGTTGAATCAGGCCTCAGCTCGGATTCTTCACAAAGATTTGTGGATGAGAAGTTGGGAAAAATAGGATTTTTGGCTCTCTTTTTCTACTTTAGGAAAATCCTCCGATTTTGAACTTTGAATGCCTTGGATTTCTCTTTGAGCTTTCTGGAGTTGATGGATTTGAACTTTGATTCTTTCCTCTTGATTTCTTGCTCAAGACTTCTTGGATTTTTCAATTTGATTTCTCTCTATTTTTCCATCTCTTTTTCAAACGGACGGACTCCCCCTTTTATAGATTCTTCTTAATCCAAGATTAGGTGAAAAACTAGCCGTTATTTCTATCCTTGGATTCCTCCTACACACAAAAAAAGTATCCGTTAGAGATTAGGTGAGAAAATATTACCGTTAGAGGCAGTTCTGACATTTTGAAAATCCGTTCCTGACAGGTTGGAGTCGGCTCCAAATTTTCAGGTGTCGGCTCAAGTTGAGTATCCAAAAATAGAAAGTAAAAGTTCGTTGAGGAGTCGGCTCCGAAAAAGTTAAGTGTCAGCTCATCGCATTCGGGAGTCGGCTCTGGAAAACGGTAAGTGTCGGCTCCAGAGAAGTCCAAAAACATGCTTTCTATTCCCACATTGGAGTCGGCTCCAGACACTGTAAGTGTCGGCTCCGAAACTCTGGGTGTCGGCTTCGAAACATAGGGTGTCGGCTCCAGACTATGCCAAAAATCAGGAAAGCATTTGCTCGGCCATGGGGTCGGCTCCAAACCTTCTAGGTGTCAACTCCAGGCACTAAATTTTTAGACATACCTTTGGCATTTAATTCAAAACACGTTTCTTTATACCTTTTGATTAATCAAACATTTTTAAGCCCTGAAACACTTGTTAAATTCATTAGTAATAAAATGAATATACTCATATCTTTTTATTAATCATCAAAATCAATAATTGGGTCAACAATCTCCTCCTTTTTGATGATTATAAAAACATTGAGTATATGCATGAGTAAACAATAGATTCTCAAATCAAAATTTTTAAATATTTAATCCTTACAAATAAGCTCCCCCTGAATGAGGTAGCTCCCCCTATGATGTTCAAATTAATAATTGTTCTTCCTTTTAACAGAAAATTTTAATGTTTGATACTGATAATATAGTTATATCAGTTTTAATTGCCTTTCCTTATGTGCAGTTAATTAGATACCAAAAAATTAAGCTTAATTGAGCTTACTTGATAATGCATATCCAAAAGCTAAATATTTCTCCCCCTTTTATTTTGTTCTCCATTCAATGCATATACTATTAGGAAATGCTTACATAACTCTCCCCCTTTTTTGTAATTAACAAAAAGATCAAGAAGGGTTAAGTAAAATGACAAAATTGATAGATTTTTCAAGGATCAAAAGATATTCATTAAGTATAAGATAAGTTCATTACATCAAAAGTTAAACATTACAAAATGAAACTTCATTATATCAAACATCAAACTATTCTTCATTACATTGAAACTTCAAGATAAATCAACAAGGTAATTACAAATTATTTCTAGCATGCCTTTGTAGTTCTTCTACAATCCTTGCCATTCCTTCACTTTGAGTCCTTACAAAGGCCTTTAGTCTTTCATCAACAAATGTACATGCTGAAGCAATCTTGTCCTAAAGTTCAGCATTACATTTGGAATAGGTTTCTGAGTCTCCCCCAATGTTTTTAAGTCCATCAAATATGTTCATGAGGTCATTCTTTAAGGATTCAGCAGAGGAACCAAGGATAGACTCAATCATTCTAATGCGATCATCCAAAGAGTAAAGGGTTTCTTTCAAATTCATAAATTGGCTATCAAACTCTGTCTTCATTTCTTCTTTTTGAGTAGCAAATAAACTTTTGAGTTGCTCTAACTGAATATCTGAAAATTCGACAGATGACACAGGTGGCGGTACAGGAACTAGAGCAGGAGCAGGAGCAGGAGGTGGTGAAGATCTGCTAGGCTCTGGTGAAGGATGCCTCGCTGATGGACAAACCTCAGATGGTGCAGAAGATCTAATCTCAGTGGCTCTCTCATCCAGATGACATTTCCTCTCCCATTGACCATTAACCTTCACAAAGCCCATCCGGTGCACAGTAGCCAAGCTATAGTAATCAGTGTGTCTAAGATTCTTTGATGGCTCAATATCATAAATTACAATACCTTGACTTCTAAACACCATAGTCAAAATCATACTATAGGGCAGTGAAGATTTCCTTTTGCCCCCAGCCTCAGCCATATAGAAAATCATCATCCCAGCAAGGTTAATAGGCTGACCTGTCAGAACACTATCCATAACAACAATGTCTCGCTCCGAGACATACTCAAATCGGCCAGTCTTAGGGAATAAGATCCTACTACAGATGTTGTGAAGTAGTCTAAGCTCCAAGGGCAACTGATTAGCCCTAACTTCTTTAAATTCAGACACTTCTCTTCCTAACATCCTTGATAATGCAATAGACCTCTCACTATGAATGTCAGCAGCTAATCCAGTGACAGGGATGCTCAGAAGATGTCCTAAACTTTGAAAGGTAAGGTGAACTCTCTTCCCTCTAACAGAACTGATAATCCCACCGTCTCCTCTTGATAAATTGAAATAGAATTCCTTAACTAGGGCAGGATAAGTGGGAACATCCAACGAGCAAACTTTGTCCTAGCCAAGGTCTTTGATTTGTATTCCAATAGAAAATCCCTCAGACTCAAAGAAATCAAAATCAAACTTTCTATCCATAGTAATAATTCTCCCGGTTAAAGTGTCTACCTGTGGAGATGAAAGACCAGGATTATCTGAATGGGTCGAGGAAGAATCATCGCTTGGAGATGGCTCGCAGATGGGACATCGAACCGTACGCTTCCCGGTGGTTATGGGAGCTCCAAGAACCGATCCTCTCCACTTAGGAGCCATAGAAATCCTTGGGAATGTTCGATTTGAGGAGAATTTGGCTTGGGGAGGTTTTGAGAGAGTTTGGAGAGAGTTTGGAAAGGGATTGAAAATGATAGAAATGACGGAGGTATCGACTCTGCCCTAATAAAGTCAACTTGGGACCACCAGGTGTCGACTCCCGCAAAGTCGGGTGTCGACTCCAAGTCGCTAACACAGTTAGCACTCGAACTGAAGTTGGCTCCACTTATACGGGTGTCGGATCCAAGGTTAAGGACCGAGAGTGACACAGAAGAGGTGTCAACTCCTCAGATTGAGGTGTCGACTCCACTGCCAGTTTCAGAGAAAAAAGATGAGTTTTCAAACATCCGAAACTTATCAAAATAGGGTCAATAATTTTTTTTAAAAAATCTTTGGAATATGAAGAGTCAAATTGCATAGATGACTAGATAAATTGTCCTTAAAATATAAAAGAAATTTCAAGAAATTAATAGAAATCTAGATAGTCATTCCTTAAGGGTTTCAAAATCATTCCAAAGGGTCACAAATCCCTAATTCACCTCTAAGATAACAAAATCTCTCTTCACTCAAGGGTTTTGTAAATATGTCAGCTAATTGTTCTTCAGTGTTAACATAATCAAGACAAATTTTATTATTAGCCACATGTTCTCTTATAAAGTGATATCTAATTTCAATGTGTTTGGTTCTTGAATGTTGAATTGGATTTTTAGTTAAATTTATTGCACTTGTATTATCACATCTAATAGGAGTTTTATCAAGTGTTATGTCATAATCTTCAAGTTGTCGCTTAATCCAAAGGATTTGAGCACATCAACTTTCAGCTGCAACATATTCTGCTTCAGCAGTAGATAATGCAACCGAATTTTACTTTTTGCTAAACCAAAAGATTAAGTTACTTCCTAAGAATTGACATACACCACTTATACTTTTTCTATCTAGTTTACATCCAGCATAGTCAGAGTCAGAATATGCAATCAAGTTTAATGTTGAGTCTCTAGAATACCATAATCCTACATTTTGAGTTCCACTTAGATATCTTAAGATTCTTTTTACTGCAATTAAGTGAGATTCTTTAGGTTCATATTGAAATCTAGCACATAGACAAACATCAAACATGATATCTGGTCTACTTGCAGTTAAGTAAAGTAGAGATCCGATCATACCTCTGTAGTACTTTTGATCTACTTTCTTACCATCTTCATCTTTGTCTAATTTGCATGAAGGACTCATAGGTGTTCCAAGGGGTTTGATTGACTCCATTCCAAACTTCTTGAGAAGTTCCTTTGTGTATTTTGCTTGGTTGATGAAAATCTCCTCTTTGCTTTGCTTGATTTGAAGTCCTAGGAAGAAGTTGAGTTCTCCCATCATGCTCATCTCAAATTCACCCTGCATTAACTTAACAAATTCTTGACACAAGAGATTGTTAGTAGCACCGAATACAATATCATCAACATATATTTGTACTATTAATAAATCTTTGTCTTTTCTTTTCAAAAATAGTATTTTATCAACATTTCCTCTAGTAAAATCATTTTCAATCAGAAATTTGCTTAATCTATCATACCAAGCTCTAGGAACTGGCTTTAAACCATATAGTGCTTTGTGCAATTTAAAAACATGATTTGGAAATTCATGATCTTCAAAACCAGGTGGTTGTTCAACAAAAACTTCTCATTTATAAATCCATTTAAAAAAGCACTTTTAACATCCATTTGAAATAAATTGATATGCATATGACATGCAAATGCGAGTAGTAATCTAATTGCTTCTAATCTAGCTACAGGTGCAAAAGTTTCATCAAAATCAATTCCTTCTTGATTATATCCTTTTGCAACTAATCTAGCTTTGTTTATAATTACTATGCCTTTATTTCTAAATACACATTTTGATCCTATAACAGAATGATCTTTAGGTCTATCTACAAGGGTCCAGACATTATTTCTAGTAAATTGATTTAATTCCTCTTGCATAGCTAACATCCAATTATTATTTTTTTAGCCTCTTCAATGGTTTTAGGTTCAATTTGAGATACAAAAGCAAGATGATTATTGATGTTTCTCATTAATGATCTAGTTCTTACTCCTTGAGATGGATCACCTATAATCAATTCTTTTGGATGACCATAGGCATATCTCCAATCTCTGGAAAGATCTACATCATTATGATTTGCATCAACAACATCAACACTAGGATAATCATCATCTTTAGCTCTTTGTTCATGATCTGAAGATACATCAATATTTAATTTTTCAATGTCTTTCCAATATGTTTGTATCTTCCTCATCATCAATCAATCTTTTCTGAACTCGATGCTAAAGATTCATCAAAAACTACATGAATAGATTCTTCTACAATTAAGTTTCTCTTGTTAAACACTCTGTAGGCTTTACTAGATGTTGAATATCCTAAGAATATGCCTTCATCTGATTTTGCATCAAATTTTCCTAGATTATCTTTACCATTATTATGAATAAAACATTTACAACCAAATGCATAAAATAACTGATATTTGGTTTTCTATTGTTCCATAGTTCATAAGGAGTTTTCTTAAGGATTGGCCTAATTAAAGCTCTATTAAGAATGTAACATGCCGTGCTTATAGCTTCCGCCCAGAAGTATTTTGGTAGGTTGCTTTCACATAGCATGGTACGGGCCATGTCTTCTAAAGTTCTATTTTTTCTTTCTACAACTCCATTTTGTTGTGGTGTTCTAGGTGCAGAGAAATTATGATGGATGCCATTTTCAATTCAAAAGTTTTCAAATAAATAATTTTTGAATTCTGTGCCATGATCACTTCTAAGAGACACTATGGTGTTGTTTTTCTCATTTCTGACCTTCTTGAAAAATTTTAAAAATATTAGAAAGGTCTCATCTTTATGAGCTAAAAACAATACCCAAGTGTATCTAGAATAATCATCTACAATCACAAGACCATCTTTCTTTCCTCCTAGACTAGTGGTTCTAGTAGGTCCAAATAGATCCATGTGAAGTAATTCAAGTGGCCTAGAAGTGGAAACAATGTTTTTAGTTTTGAAAGAGTTTCTAGTTTGTTTTCCAAATTGACATGCATCATAGATTTTGTTATTTTCGAAATCTAGTTGTTGAAGGCCTTTTACTAAATCCATTATAATTAATTTTGAAATTAGGTGTGTGCTTGCATGACCTAATCTACGATGCCATAACCATCCAATCTCATTCATATTAGCATTATTAGCAACTAAGCAATGATTACCAGTAGATAAATTATCTAAATCAATCAAGTACACATTGCCATTTTGATGTGCATCATGGAAGCCATGAATTTGGCATGCAAATGGTTCCGGATGGGCCAATTACAAGGGCTAGGGCCAAAAACCTCCAAAGAACCTTATTATGTAGAATTGGAGCAATCGAAGCCTCTTTGAACTTTGAAACTTGCAATCTGAAGGGGAATGGGCTGCAGGTGTTTAATTGCCTTCAATTGGAGTTTGGAGCATAATTTGGGTTTCTTGGTAATTTTGGGCGTTTAAGGAGCTGTTAAAACCTAAAATAAGTCCTTTTAGTCTTTTCCCTTACTCTATATGTAATAAGTTTTGCATTAATTACTATTTGAGCCTTTTCACCGGTAGTTATTGTTATCTCGTAACTTATGGCTATTTTAATGTGGGAGAGTTATTAGCATAAAGTGGAGTTATTCGTGTCTTTTGGCTTTTCCTATTCTTGGAGGGATGTTCCAAGCTATAAAAGATGTAATCGGTGAAAAAAAAGAGGAGATAACTTTTTGAATTATCACAGAGTGCTTTGGCATTTCTCTACCCTTGTTCTTATCTAAGCAAATTTCATATTTGTTTGGTGGTGAACTGATTTGATTCTTATCACTCTTCTCTCTTCTTTTCTAAGAGTGTGGCGAATCAACCTAGCACCCTTGTTTATGGCGAGCCATCTTATCCAACAAGCGGCTGTTAGTTCTTCTTTATTTGTTGTGATTTATTTTCTCTACCACCCTAGCACATCATCTTGGTATCAGAGCACGGTTTCAACCATGGCGGATGAAGGAATTCCTCGAGGTCTTTCAATGGAGCAAGCTCGAATTATGGGTTTGCAGCGAGCTCAAGAGGAGCTTCGAGGAGAAGTGACCAGCCTTCGAGATCAACTAGCCACCCTTATTAAAATGATGCAAGGTAACAACTTTCATCCCCAACAAGGGCAGATCCGTAGAGCACCTCGGCATGAAATGGAAGCAATTGAAGGAGACCAATTGGAAGATGAAGAAGCTAAGGAAAGGGGCAGACCTAAGAGACATCATGAAAACTCTAACGGTGGAATCAAGCTTAGCATCCCACCATTTAGAGGTACTAGCTCACCTGAAGAATATTTGGGGTGGGTTCAAAAGGTTGAAAAGGTCTTTGATTGGCATGAATACCCTGAAGCCCGAAAGTGTAGAGCAGCAGCACTTGAATTTATAGATTATGCCTTATTATGGTGGGACAATCTAAAGGCTCAACGAAGAAGGGATGGTGAGGAGGAAGTTACCACTTGGCTGGCTATGAAAAGATTAATGAAAAGGAGGTTTGTTCCAGATTACTACAAGCAAGAACTTTACATCAAACTTCAAACCCTACGACAAAACTCCTTAAGTGTAGAAGAGTATGTGAAAGAGTTTGAACTTTTGATGATACGTTGTGATTTGAATGAACCTCAAGAACAGACCATAGCTAGATTCCTTGAAGGATTGAAGAGGGATATAGCTAATATTGTGGAGTTACAACCTTTTTTCTTCCTTGATGATGTGATTAAGCTTGCCATCAAGGTAGAACGACAACAAAGGAGAGGAGGCATCCGTGTGGGGGCAACTACACCAAGTACCACAAAGGTTGTTTCTACGCCCTCACGAACATGGAGGGCACCTAATCAAGAAGGGAAAGTGAAGACTAGCCAAGGGGTCACTACTTCAGATTCTTAGAAGGGTAAAGGGAAGGCTTCCGAACCTCAACTCCCTAAGAGGTCTCGGGATATCAAATGCTTCAAGTGTTTGGGGCATGGCCATATTGCTTCCGAATGTCCAAATAAAAGGGTGATGATTCTACATGGAAAGCATGAGGAAGTTGTTAGTGAGGATGAGGAGGAGAAAGATGACCTAGAAGAGGCTGATCAAGGAGAGGATTTTGAACCTGTGGAAGGAGACTTGCTGGTTGTCCAAAGGGTCTTGAATGCACAAATTGAAGTTGGGGATGAGCAGCGTGAGAACATCTTCCATACGAGGTATCAAATCCGGGATAAGGTATGTGGTATGATCATTGACAATGGGAGTTGTACCAATGTGGCATCCATGACCTTGGTAGAGAAGATGGGATTGTCTACTCTTCCACATCCTAAACCCTACAAATTACGTTGGCTTAATGAGAATGGGGAAATTCAGGTTACAAAACAAGTTCTAGTGCCTTTCTCTATTAAAACCTATCGTGACGAAGTCTTATGTGATGTGGTGCCAATGTCGGCTAGTCATGTGCTTTTGGGGCGTCCTTGGAAATTTGATAATAATGTGACTTATGATGGGCGATGAAATACTTACTCCTTTATGATCAAGGGGAAGAAGGTGAACTTGTTGCCATTAAGCTCTCATCAAATTAGGGAAGATCAGTTGCGGGGCCAAAGAAGGGAGGTGGAACAGGGAAAGGGGATGATGTTAGCTAAAAAGGGGGATATTGAGCAAGCACTAGCTTCATTGGGATTTGTTTTCATGGCTTGGGGGAAACCTTTGCTGCAAGTGGGAGATTTGAAGTTGCCCAAACAGATTGTGGAGTTGCTTGAAGAGTTTAAGGATGTGTTTCCGGATGAACTTCCAAAGGGGTTGCCACCTATTCGAGGGATAGAGCATCAAATTGACTTGGTGCCCGGAGCTTCTCTTCCTAATAGACTAGCATATAGATGCAATCCGGATGAGGCAAAAGAGATTCAAAAGCAGGTTGGTGAGCTATTAGAGAAGGGCTATGTGCGTGAGTCATTAAGTCCTTGTTCCGTGCCTACACTGCTTGTTCCAAAGAAGGATGGTAGCATGCGAATGTGCGTGGATAGCCGAGCTATCAACAAGATAACAGTTAAGTATCGCTTCCCTATTCCGAGACTTGATGATATGCTTGATGAGTTGCATGGTGCTGTTTTATTTTCTAAAGTGGATTTGATGAGTGGATATCACCAAATTAGAATGAGGGAAGGTGATGAGTGGAAAACAGCATTTAAAACTAAGCATGGTTTGTATGAATGGATGGCGATGCCCTATGGGCTCTCTAATGCACCTAGCACATTTATGAGACTTATGAATCATGTTTTAAGAAAGTTTATTGGGTTATTTGAGGTAGTGTATGGCTTCAATCCAAGTGTTCCTATTGATCTTGTTCCTATTCCAATTGATGAGCGGACTTCTATGGATGGGATTAAGAAGGCAGAATTGATGAAGAAACTTCATGAATAAGTTCGTGCTCAAATTGAGGAAAAAATGGCTAAGTATGCCAAGCAAGCTAACAAAGGGCAAAAATTGATCAAGTTTGAAGTTGGTGACCTTGTTTGGGTACATCTTAGCAAGGGTAGATTTCCTAGTAAACGAAAGTCCAAGTTGATGCCAAGAGTTGATGGGCCTTTCCGAATCACAGAGAAGGTGAATGATAATGCTTACGAAGTTGATCTTCCAGGAGACTACAACGTTTCAGCAACGTTCAATGTGAAGGACTTATCTCCTTATTTAGAAGATCTCGAAGGTCCTGATTTGAGGACAAATCATTCTCAGCCCGAGGGTGATGATGTGCATCATGGAAGCCATGAATTTGGCATGCAAATGGTTCCGGATGGACCAATTATAAGGGCTAGGGCCAAAAACCTCCAAAGGACCTTATTATGTAGAATTGGAGCAATCGAAGCCTCTTTGAACTTTGAAACTTGCAATCTGAAGGGGAATGGGCTGCAGGTGTTTAATTGCCTTCAATTGGAGTTTGGAGCATAATTTGGATTTCTTGGTGATTTCGGGCGTTTAAGGAGCTGTTAAAACCTAAAACAAGTCCTTTTAGTCTTTTCCCTTACTCTATATGTAATAAGTATTGCATTAATTGCTGTTTGAGCCTTTTCACCGGCAGTTATTGTTATCTCGTAACTTATGGCTATTTTAATGTGGGAGAGTTATTAGCATAAAGTGGAGTTATTCGTGTCTTTTGGCTTTTCCTATTCTTGGAGGGATGTTCCAAGCTATAAAAGATGTAATCGGTGAAAAAAAAAGAGGAGATAACTTTTTGAATTATCACAGAGTGCTTTAACATTTCTCTACCCTTGTTCTTATCTAAGAAAATTTCATATTTGTTTGGTGGTGAACTGATTTGATTCTTATCACTCTTCTCTCTTCTTTTCTAAGAGTGTGGCGAATCAACCTAGCACCCTTGTTTGTGGCGAGCCATCTTATCCAACAAGTGGCTGTTAGTTCTTCTTTATTTGTTGTGATTTATTTTCCCTACCACCCTAGCACATCACATTTCTATTTCCAATAAATACAGTGCAGATAGAAGCTTCAAATGATACTTTGAAACCTTTATCATACAATTGGCTAATACTAATTAGATTATGCTTTAAACCATTAACATATAAGATATTTTCAATAAATATGGAGGGAGTTATTTGAATTTTACCAAACCCCATGATTTGGCCTTTGCCATTGTCATCAAACGTAACAACTCCTCCTCTTTTGCTTTCAAGGGTGATGAATTGATCCTTGTCACCCGTCATGTATCTTGAGCAGCCACTATCGAGATACCACTTTCGCTTTGATCTTTTGGCCGCAAGACACTCCTGCAAAAATGATCAAGTCTTATATTTAGGTACCCAAACCTTCTTGGGTCCTTCATAGTTTATAGCAAAAAAGATTGTTCCTTTTGGAACCCATATTTTCCTTCCTTTAACAATTAACTTCTTGTTACTATTTCTTGCATTACATTCATAGGATTTATGGCCTTTTTTGTTGCAATTATAACATGTAACATCATTTGTTTTCTTAACAAAGAAATTGTTTACAAATTTTTGTTTCATGTTTGGTCTATATCCTAATCCAGCTCTATCAAAAACAACTCGTTGATTACTTAATAATAAATTAAGTTTTTTATAACTATATGTAAATTTATCAACTATATTTTTATATTTATCAACTTCCTTCTTTAATCTATCATTTTCATTGGAAATTGATCATTTTTCTTCAATCAAAGCTTCATTTTCTGATTTCAATTTTTCTACTTCATGAATTAGTTTATCCTTTTCTTTGGCAAGATTTAAACTATCATTTTTTAAAGATTTGTTCTTCTTTTTCAGAACTTTAAAATTACTTACTAATTCATTAAATGCATCATATAATTCTTCAAAAGTGAAATCATCATAAGGTATTTCAGAACTTACCTCAATGTCGTCGTTTGCCATAAAACAAATGTTGGAAACTTCCTTTTGTTCCTCCTCGGAAGAGGATTCTTCACTATCACTCCATGTTGCAACATAAGCCTTCTTCTTCTTCTTGTAGACTTTCTTCAATTGAGGACAGTCATATCTGAAATGCCTTGGTTTCTTGCACTCATAACATATTAAGGGCTCTTTTTCTTTTTTTTTGTCCTTCTCTTTCACTTTTTGTCCTTCCATTTTTGTTCCAAACTTTTTCTTGTGGAAGGGTCTCCTTCTTTGCATGAAACTTTTGAATTTCTTTGCAAGGAGTGCAATCTCCTCATCATCATCACCATCACTGTAGCTTTCCTCACTTTCTGTAGCCTTGAGAGCAATAGTTTTCTTCTTCTTGACTTCCTCCTCTTGATGTTGCTTCATAGTCAGCTCATGAGTCATCAAGGATCCAAGTAGCTCCTCCAAAGGTAAAACATTTAAGTCCTTGGCTTCTTGGATTGCAGTTACCTTTGCTTCCCATGATCTTAAAAGTGACCTAAGAATTTTACGCACAAGTTCAGAATTAGTATAAGTCTTACCAAGACTTTTCAAGCCATTAACAATATTAGTGAATCTTGTGTACATGCATGTTATAGTTTCAGTTTGTTCCATGCTAAATAGTTCATATTTATGTACCAAGATATTAATTTTTGATTCTTTTACTTGATTAGTACCCTCATGGGTAACTTCTAATCTATCCCAAATTTCTTTTGCGGAAATACATGTAGAAATTTGATTAAATTCATTTGCATCCAATGAGCAATACAAAATATTCATAGCTTTAGCATTGAGCTGAGTCAACTTCTTATCATGTTCATCCCATTCCATTTTCGGTTTAGGAATCACCATGTTGTCTACTCTAATTGTGGGTATGTGTGGACCATTAACTATGATTCCCCATAAGTCATAGTCAAGTGCTTGGATAAAAATCTTCATCCTAGCTTTCCAATAACTATAATTAGTTCCATTAAATAAAGGAGATCGATTAGTGGATTGACCTTCTAAATAAGATGAGCTAGCTTGAGTTGCCATTTGGATCTTTAGCTCTTGATCGTTAGACCAAATTCAAATGAGCACTCGCACTGATACCAATTGTTGGCCCAGATGGCAACCCAAGAGGGGGGGTGAATTGGGTTCTAAAAAAATTTAACCTTTTAAAACGATTAGCTTTGGAATAAACAAGATTAAGTGCAAGGTAAGTATTAACCACAAACAAAGAGAGAGAGAGAGATTCAAAACATGGCAAACACAAATATTTTATAGTGGTTCGGTGTATCCAATACCTACGTCTACTCCCAAGTACCACTTGGGTCCATACTATAATCTATAGATTATAGCCGAGTTGTTTTACAAGCTCACAACTCAAAACTTGTTGTTTTCCATGGGATCACAACGAACCTAGCTGGTTTTCTGGGCTCATCAGCACAAAATCCAAACCCAAGCTATTCTAGCTTGACCCGAGGTATACTACCTCCTCTAATTCAATCCTCCTGATTGAATTAGCACAAACAAATAAGAATAGAGTTTACAATAACAAACAGCTCCTCAAATGAGCAAATATTCAATATAAATAAATAAGGTTAGAAAAGCTTGTTTGAAGCAGAGTTGATTTGAGCTTTTCTTCTTTTCTTCTTTTCCTCTTCTCCTTTGAGATTTTGAATCAGGCCTCAGCTCGGATTCTTCACAAAGATTTGTAGATGAGAAGTTGGGAAAAATAGGGTTTTTGGCTCTCTTTTTCTACTTTAGGAAAATCCTTCGATTTTGAACTTTGAATGCCTTGGATTTCTCTTTGAGCTTTCTGGAGTTGATGGATTTGAACTTTGATTCTTTCCTCTTGATTTCTTGCTCAAGACTTCTTGGATTTTTCAATTTGATTTCTCTCTATTTTTTCGTCTCTTTTTCAAACGACGGACTCCCCCTTTTATAGATTCTTCTTAATCCAAGATTAGGGAAAAAACTAGCCGTTATTTCTGTCCTTGGATTCCTCCTACACAAAAAAAAGTATCCGTTAGAGATTAGGTGAGAAAATATTATCGTTGGAGGCTGTTCTGACATTTTAAAAATCCATTCCTAACAAGTTGGAATCGGCTCCAACTTTTTAGGTGTCGGCTCCAAGTCGAGTATTCAAAAATAGAAAGTAAAAGTTTATTGAGGAGTCAGCTCCGAAAAAGTTAAGTGTCGGCTCGTCGCATTCGGGAGTCGGCTCCGGAAAACTATAAGTGTCGGCTCCAAAGAAGTCCAAAAACATGCTTTCTGTTCTCGCATTGGAGTCGGCTCCAGACACTGTAAGTGTCGGCTCTGAAACTCTGGGTGTCGGCTCCGAAACACTGGGTGTCGGCTCTAGACCGTGCCAAAAATTAGGAAAACATTTGCTCGGCCATGGGGTCGGCTCCAGACCTTCTAGGTGTCGACTCCAGGCACTGAATTTTGAGACATACTTTTGACATTTGATTTAAAACATGTTTCTTTATACCTTTTGATTAGTCAAACATTTTTAAGCCCTGAAATACTTATTAAATTTATTAGTAATAAAATAAATATACTCATATCTTTTATTAATCATCAAAATCAATAATTAGGTCAACATATAATAAAGAGAATGACACTTAAGAATAATACTTCAATGATACATTTTGTTCAAATGAATTCAAGATATGTATGAAGATTCAATGAACTTAACATATGTACAAATTTAGTGGGAGCTACCTTATTAAGGGGGAGCTTAACTTTTATTAATTGCTTACACATATACTCAGTGTTTTTGTCATCATCAAAAAGGGAAAGATTATTGGAAAATTATTGATGAATTATTTGCCCAATTATTGATTTTGATGATTAACAAAAGCCATGAGTATATTCATTATGTTTCTGATAGATTTGACAAGTGTTTCAGGAGTTAAGATCGAGTATTTATCCAAAAAACATATTGAAACAAGTTTGAATCAGTTTTAAATTGAATTTCATTGGAATATATTTAAGTTCAGAATTTGGAGCTGACACCCACTGTGTTTGGAGCTGACTCCAGAGCGTATCAGAATTTTGGCATGGTTTGGAGTCGACCCCTCAAACTCTGGAGCCGATTCTAACATGAGATATAGAGAAGTGCTTTCTGCATCAGTGTTTGGAGCCGACACCTTGAGTTCGGGAACCGACACCTGAAGTTCAGGAGCGACACCTAGGATTTCTAAAGCCGACTCTAACCTGAGAACATAGAGCGTATTTTTTGGACATCGTCGGAGTTGACACCCTCAGTTTCGGGAGCCGACACCTAAATGCGGTGAGCCGACACATCACTTTTTCGGAGCTGACTCCACAACAAACTTTTTATTTACTATTTTTAGAAACCCGAGTTGGAGCCAACACATGAAAAGTTGGAGCCGACTC
>UESW01004462.1:377310-417853 GCA_900491605.1 Calamus simplicifolius | reverse complement strand
AACATAGTTGATAAGTTTACATTAAGCTCAATTAAATTAGACATGTTATTAAATAGTCAAAAAGTAATTTTTGACAAAGTTGGATTAGGATATAACACTTTAAGAAAACAAAAATCACTTAAAAATATTTTTGTGCGTGCTGGCCAAAGTAATTTTACATGCTTTAAATGTAATCAAAAGGGACATAAATCTTATGAATATAAAATTCTGAAACCTAATAAAACTTAAATGTTAAAGGGAAGAAAATATGGGTTCCGAAAGGAACAATATTTGTTGGTACTAACCATGAAGGACCCAAGAAAGCTTGGGTACCTAAACATAAAGTTTGATATCATTGCAGAATGTCTTGTGGCCAAGAGATCAAAGAGAAGTGGTATCTTGATAGTGGCTGCTCAAGACATATGACGGGTGACAAAGAAGAATTCATCACCCTAGAAGAAAAGAAAGGAGGAGTTGTTACATTTGGCGATAATGGCAAAGGCCAAATCTTGGGGTTTGGTAACATTCAAATAACTCCTCTACATTTATTGAAAATGTACTTTATGTTGATGGTTTAAAGCATAACTTAATTAGTATAAGTCAATTATGTGACAAAGGTTTTAAAGTATCTTTTGAATCTTCTTTATGCACTGTAGCTAATCCCATTGATAATAGCACTGTTTTTATTGGAAATAGAAATGGCAATGTATACATGATTGACTTAGACAAATTGTCTACTAATAATCATTGCTTAGTTGCTAATAATGCTAATATGAATGAGATTGGTTGGTTGTGGCATCGAAGATTAGGTCACGCAAGCACACACTTGATTTCAAAACTAATTAGAATGGATTTAGTAAAAGGTTTACCTAAATTAGATTTTGAAAATAACAAAATATGTGATGCATGCCAGTTTGGAAAACAAACAAGAAGTTCTTTAAATCTAAAAATATTGTTTCAACTTCTAGGCCTTTAGAGCTACTTCACATGGACCTTTTTGGACCAACTAGAACCACAAGTCTAGGAGGAAAGAAATATGGTCTTGTGATAGTAGATGATTACTCTAGATTCACTTGGGTAATATTTTTAGCTCACAAAGATGAGACTTTCTCGATATTCATGAAATTCTTCAAGAAAGTAACAAATGAGAAAAATACTACCATAGTGTCTCTAAGAAGTGATCATGGAACTGAATTTGAAAATCACTTATTTGAAAGTTTTTGCAATGAAAATGGTATTAATCATAACTTTTCAGCACCTAGGACCCCACAACAAAATGGTGTAGTTGAAAGAAAAATAGGACTCTAGAAGACATGGCCCGTACCATGCTATGTGAAAGTAAACTCCCGAAATACTTTTGGGCGGAAGCTATTAACACAGCATGTTACATCCTAAATAGAGCTTTAATAAGACCTATTTTAAAGAAAACACCTTATGAATTATGGCATGATAGAAAACCCAACATTAAATATTTTCATGCATTTGGTTGTAAATGTTTTGTTCACAATAATGGTAAAAATAATTTAGGCAAATTTGATGCTAAATCTGATGAAGGAATATTCTTAGGATACTCAATAACTAGTAAAGCATATAGAGTATTTAACAAGAAAACTTTAGTTGTTGAAGAATCAATTCATGTAGTTTTTGATGAATCTTTAGCAACTCGTTCCGAAAAATTTGATGATGAAGAAGATACAAACATAATTGAGAAAGATCTTGAAAAATTAAATATTGATGTATCTTTAGATCAAGAGCAAGACGCTAAAGATAATGATTCACCTAAGGATGATGATACTAACACTAATCATAATGATGTAGATCTACCTAGGGATTGGAGATATGCTTATAGTCACCCTAAGGAATTGATTATAGGTGATCCATCTCAAGGAATAAGAACTAGATCATCCATGAGAAACATTAGTAATCATCTTGCATTTGTATCACAAATTGAACCTAAGACTATTGAAGAAGCTGAAAAAGATAATAATTGGATGTTAGCAATGCAAGAAGAATTAAATCAATTCATAGAAATAATGTATGGACTTTAGTTGAAAGACCTAAAAATCATTTTGTTATAGGATCAAAATGGATATTTAGAAATAAACTAGATGAAAATGGCATAGTAATTAGAAACAAAGCTAGATTAGTTGCAAAAGGATATAATCAAGAAGAAGGTATTGATTTTGATGAAACCTTTGCACCTGTAGCTAGATTAGAAGCCATTAGGCTATTACTTGCATTTGCATGTCATATGAATTTTAACTTATTTCAAATGGATGTAAAAAGTGCCTTTCTAAATGGATTTATAAATGAAGAAGTATATGTAGAACAACCACCAGGTTTTGAAGATCACGAATTTTCAAATCACGTTTTTAAATTGCACAAAGCATTATATGGTTTGAAACAAGCACCTAGAGCTTGGTATGATAGATTAAGTAAATTCTTAATTGAAAATGATTTTATAAGAGGAAATGTTGATAAAACTTTTTTTGAAAAGAAAAGGTAAAGATTTATTAGTAGTTCAAATATATGTTGATGATATTATTTTCGGTGCTACTAACAATACTCTATGTCAAGAGTTTGCTAAGTTGATGCAGGGAGAATTTGAAATGAGCATGATGGGAGAACTCAACTTCTTCCTTGGACTCCAAATCAAACAAAGCAAAGAGGGAATATTCATCAACCAAACAAAATACACAAGAGAAATCCTAAAGAAGTTTGGTATGGAATCAATTAAACCCCTCGGAACACCAATGAGTCCTTCATGCAAGCTGGACAAAGATGAAGAAGGTAAGAAGGTTGATCAAAAATATTATCGAGGTATAATCGGATCCCTACTTTACTTAACTGCAAGTAGACCAGATATAATGTTTGTTGTTTGCTTATGTGCTAGATTTCAGTCTGAACCTAAAGAATCACATTTAATTGCTGTTAAAAGAATACTAAGATATGTAAGTGGAACAAAAAATGTAGGTTTATGGTATTCTAGAGACTCAACATTAAATCTGATTGCATACACTGATTCTGATTATGCTGGATGTAAGTTAGATAGAAAAAGCACAAGTGGTGCATGCCAATTCTTAGGAAGTAACTTAATCTCATGGTTTAGCAAAAAGCAAAATTCAGTTGCATTATCAACTACTGAAGCTGAATATGTAGCAGCTGGAAGTTGCTGTGCTCAAATCCTATGGATTAAGCGACAACTTGAAGACTATGGTATCACACTTGATAAAACACCTATAAGATGTGATAACACAAGTGCAATTAATCTAACAAAGAATCCAATTCAACATTCTAGAACAAACACATAGAAATTAGATATCATTTTATAAGAGAACATGTTGCAAATAATGAAATATGTCTTGACTATGTTAACACTGAAGAACAATTAGCAGACATATTTACAAAACCTTAAGTGAAGAAAGATTCTGTTATCTTAGAGGAGAGTTAGGGATTTGTGATCCATTAGAATGAATTTGAAACCCCTAAGGAAATTTTATCTAAGATTCTTTCAAATCCTTGATCTTTAAGGAAATCTTATCTAGAATTCATATCTAATTGATCCATTCATATTCAATGATTATTTTATCAATTTTCATGATCAAATTTCGGACACATTTCAGAAATTTCATGTTTTTGCTCTGAAATGGTCTCGGAGCCGACTCGGTGAGTATCGGAGTCGACTCCTGGTTTCGACTGAAACTCTCGGGTCGACCCCTTCTCGGCGCGAGTCGACTCCACTTCGGGATGGTTTTCTGTGACTGTCCGGAGTCGACCCCTTGCTTTGCGGGAGCCGACTCGAAGTGGTCCCAGGTTGATTTATCTAGGGCAGAGTCGACTCGCCGTTCTTTTCAAACGTCCCAATCTCTCAAAATACTCTCTCCAAAACACTTCCAGACCTTCCAAATTTCCTAGAATCCCTGATTAACCCTTCCAATCGACCAATGGCCCCCAAAACTCGAGGTTCCAACCTTTGTGCGGCCGGTGTAAGAGGAAGAGAGCCGTGAGGAAGACCGTAAGGCGTCCGGTTCGTGAGCCATCACCTAGCTCGGATTCGACATCATCTTCTTCAACTCCAAATGCTTCTCCAGCTACTGCTCCTTCTCAGGTAGATAGATTAGCTGATAGAATCATTACCACGGGAGAAAAGTGGATTTTGAGTTATTTGAGGCAGAGGGATTTTTTTAGGAAGACAATTAATAGAAATGGGTTGGGAGAAGATCTGTTCCCTAGATTGTCCTACTTATCCCGCTCTTGTAAAGGAGTTTTATAAGAACTTGTCTAGAGGAGATAATGGTCTTATAAGCACTTGAGAGGAAATAGGATCTCAGTGACTGTAGAGCTACTGTCAAGACTATTGGATCTACCCATGTCAGGAACTTCTACATTTTCTTCTGAAGACCGAGCCCTGCTCTTTCTAGATTACTTAACCGAGAAGTTGTCTTTGAGGAAGTTTTTGCCAATCAATTATCCCTAGAACTGAGATTGCTTCACAACATATGTAGTAGGATCCTTTTTCCCAAGATAGGAAGATTCGATTATGTGTCAGAAAGGGATATTTTTGTGATGGATGCTATTGTAACGGGCAAACCAATTAACCTTCCCAGTATGATTCTTTGGTATATTGCTGACTGTGGAGGAAAGAGAAAATCAAGCTTGCCCTATGGTATGATCCTCACTAAAATCTTCCAGAGTCAAGGGATTGTTATTTCTGATAGTGAGCCCATGAGAACCTGAGACACACAGACTTTTACAGCTTGGCCACTATTCATCGGATGGGTTTTATTAAGAGAAACGGGAGATGGGAAAGGAAAGGATTGTAGAAGAGAGAGCTACGGATGCTGAGGCACCGGGACCATCGGTTAGACACTCTTCACCTGCACCTCCGAGCCCTCCTATTTCTGCACCTGCTCCTACCCTGCTCATTGATTGATCAAGCTTCATCCTCTTCTGCTGGCTTCTCAGATCTACAATTAAAGCAACTCAAAGGCCTTTTGGATGATCAGTCAGAGAAATTAAAATCAGAGTTTGAATATAAGTTCATGAATCTCAAGGAAACTCTATATTCTTTGGATGACCGGATCACTAAAATGAGTCTACTCTCAGCACTTCTTCAGAATCTTTAAGTGGAGATCTTAAGAACATATTTGAAGAACTTAAAGATATTTGCGGAGATGGAGAAACCTACTCTAAGTGCAATGCGGAGCTACAAGATAAAATTTTGACTGCTTGCACCTTTGTGGATGAGAGGCTAAAGACTATGTAAAAATACAAACAGATGGAATGAAGAACATAGATCATTTGACTAGGATTGTTAGAACTCATTTCTAATGTATTAAATACTCAATCCTTGCAATGTATTGAAGTTAATGTTATGTTTTACATTTTGGTATCAATGTATTAGACACTTTGATGTATTAGACTCTTTGATGTAATGAAATGTCTTTTTGATTACTCAATGTATTTCTTCCTATTATAATGAATGAACAATTTTGTTAAATCAAATCTTGAATGAATAATGTTTATGCTTCTCTACCTTTTTGTTGATAACAAAAAAGGGGGAGAGTTTTATAGTTTTATGATTGTATATGCATATGAGAAAATCAAATTAATCAATGAGATAAATAATTGAATGAATGGGATATTTATTTAAGTTTCATAGGGGGAGCTACCTCATTCAGGGGGAGCCTAAGCCTATTTATGAAATCAAAATAAATTCACAAATCAATCATGCATAAACTCAATGTTTTTGTCATCATCAAAAAGGGGAGATTGTTGGAAGATTATTGAAAATTATATGCCCCAATCCTTTTGATTTTGATGATTACCAAAAGCCATGAGTACATTAAAAGATGTAATAAGTTTATTTACATGTGCAATGAATTTATTTTGAACAATCAATGAGAATGTTAAAGTTTGACTTTAATCATTTTGAAAGTAACTTCAAGCTCAATGTTTAAGCTTTCAAAAAGAAATTTTATAATTCATATTAATCAATGAGTTTTTGGAATACTTCTTGAATTAATTCTTAATGTCAATTTTATTGTATTCAAGTCAAAACAATGATTTAAAATGAATCTGGAACAATTTTAAAGTCAATCAGAAAACTTTCTGATTTTTGATACGTTCCGGAGCCGACTCTTGAGTTTCAGAGTCGACTCCCCTCAGAGTACAGAAATGTCTATCTGTCTCGAGTCGACCCACGTAATTTCTCGAGTCGACCCCCGATTCTGTCGAGCCGACTCCATGACTGTGCGAGTCGACTCCGCTCAGACACCAGAGGTGTGTTTTTCTGAGCACTTCGCGAGTCGACCCCAACTTTTCATGAGTCGACCCCCGACTTCAGGAGTCGACACTTTACTTTTGGTGAGTCGACCCTTGACTTTCTGTGCATTTCTATTTTTGGTATCACGACCTCGAGCCGACTCGGGAAAGCAGGAGTCGACTCCAGCAAATCTGGGAGAGATTTTTTCGGATGCCAACTCAGCGTCAACGGTAAGATTTTTGATTAACGGCTATTTTTCTTTGTCTCTAACGGCTATATTTTTGCAGAATCTATAAATAGAGAAGCCGTTTTCAAATTGAAGATATACGAATAGAGAGATATTCATTTCAAAGAAAAAGAAGAGAAAAATCGGAAAAACAGAGCTTCATTTGAAAAAATCCGTGATTCAAAATAGAGTGAAAGAAAGAGTGTGAAATCAAAGGAAGTTCCTTCTGTGTTCAAGCTCAACAATCCAAGGAAGCTTCAGAAGAAAATCCAAGTGCTATTCAAGAGCATCTCAAGTGATTTCCAACACTCAAAGAAAAGAGGAAAAGCCCAAATCAACTCCAACACACATTCCGTGAAGAATCCGAGCTGAGGCCTGGTTCTACACTTCAAAGGAGTTGAAGAAAAGAAGAAAAGCTCAAAGCCAACCAACTGCAAATCAGGCTTTTCTAAACTTTATTCTTACATTTGTTTATCTGCTCATTAAGGAGCCTTGTAACTGAAAACAATATTTCTATTCTTTGTGTCTAGTTCAATCTGGGGGATTGAACTAGTTGAGGTAGTCTTACCTCAGTTCAAGCTTGGCAAAGCTTGAGTTAGGGTTTTTGTGCTGGTGAGCCCTTGAAAATCAGCTAGGTTCGTTGTGTGCCCGGGAAAACAACAAGTTTGAGTTGTGAGCTTGTAAAACAACTCTGCTGTAATCTAGGGTGATTATAGTGTGGACCCAAGTGAATCTTGGGAGTGGACGTAGGTGTTGGATACACCGAACCACTATAAAATCTTTTGTGTTTGCCGTATTCCATTGACTCTATCTTATCTCTGTTTTATTCACTGCAATTTGTATTTACTTTGCACTTGCCTTCATTCATCTCAAGCAAATAATTTTAAAAGGCTAATTTTTTAAAGAACTCAATTCACCCCCCCCCCTCTTGGGTTGTCATCTGGGCCAACATACTCATATCTTTTATTAATCATCAAAATCAATAATTGGGTCAACAATCTCCCCTTTTTGATGATTATAAAAATATTGAGTATATGCATGAGTAAACAATAGGATTCTCAAATCAAAATTTTCAAATATTTAATCCTAGATAAGCTCCCCCTGAATGAGGTAGCTCCCCCTATGAAGTTCAAATTAACAATTATTCTTCCTTTTAATAGAAAATTTTAATGTTTGATACTAATAAGACAGTTATATCATTTTAATTGCCTTTCCTTATGTGCAGTTAATTAGATACCAATAAATTAAGTTTAATTGAGCTTACTTGATCTAATGCATATCCAAAAGCTAAATATTTCTCCCCCTTTTATTTTGTTCTCCATTCAATGCATATACGATTAGGAAATGCTTACATAACTCTCCCCCTTTTTTGTAATCAACAAAAGATCAAGAAGGGTTAAGTAAAATGACAAAATTGATAGATTTTTCAAGGATAAAAAGATATTCATTAAGTATAAGATAAGTTCATTACATCAAAAGTTAAACATTACAAAATGAAACTTCATTATATCAAACATCAAACTATTCTTCATTACATTGAAACTTCAAGATAAATCAAGGTAATTTCAAATTATTTCTAGCACGCCTTTGTAGTTCTTCTACAATCCTTGTCATTCCTTCACTTTGAGTCCTTACAAAGGCCTTTAGTCTTTCATCAACAAATGTACATGCAGTCATAATCTTGTCCTGAAGTTCAGCATTACATTTGGAATAGGTTTCTGAGTCTCCACCAATATTTTTAAGTCTTCAAATATGTTCTTGAGATCATTCTTTAAGGATTCAGCAGAGGAACCAAGGTAGACTCAATCATTCTAATGCGATCATCCAAAGAGTAAAGGGTTTCTTTCAAATTCATAAATTGGCTATCAAACTCTGTCTTCATTTCTTCTTTTTGAGCAGCAAATAAACTTTTAAGTTGCTCTAACTGAATATCTGAAAATCCAACAGATGACACAGGTGGCGGTACAAAAACTAGAGCAGGGCAGGAGCAAGAGGTGGTAAAGATCTGCTAGGCTCTGGTGAAGGATGCCTCGCTGATGGACCAACCTCAGATGGTGCAGAAGATCTAATCTCAGTGGCTCTCTCATCCAGATGACCTTTCCTCTCCCATTGACCATTAACCTTCACAAAGCCATCCGGTGCACAGTAGCCAAGCTATAGTAATCAGTGTGTCTAAGGTTCTTTGATGGCTCATTATCAGAAATTAATACCTTGACTTCTAAACACCATAGTCAAAATCATACCATAGGGCAGTGAAGATCTCCTTTTGCCCCCAGCCTCAGCCATATAGAAAATCATCATCCCAGCAAGGTTAATAGGCTGACCTGTCAGAACATGTCCATAACAACAATGTCTCGCTCCGAGACATACTCAAATCGGCCAGTCTTAGGGAATAAAATCCTACTGCAGATGTTGTGAAGTAATCTAAGCTCCAAGGGCAACTTATTAGCCCTAATTTCTTCAAATTCAGACACTTCTCTTCCTAACATCCTTGATAATGCATCAGACCTCTCACTATGAATGTCAGCAACTAATCCAGTGACAGGGATGCTCAAAAGATGTCCTAAACTTTGAAAGGTAAGGTGAACTCTCTTCCCTCTAACAGAACTGATAATCCCACCGTCTCCCCTTGATAAATTGAAATAGAATTCCTTAACTAGGGCTGGATAAGTAGGAACATCCAACGAGCAAACTTTGTCCCAGCCAAGCTCTTTGATTTGTCTTCCAATAGAAAATCCCTCGGACTCAAAGAAATCAAAATCAACCTTTCTACCCACAGTAATAACTCTCCCGGCTAAAGTGTCTACCTGTGGAGATGAAGGACCAGGATTATCTGAATGGGTCGAGGAAGAATCATCGCTTGGAGAGGCTCGCAGATGGGACACCGAACCGTACGCTTCCCGGTGGTTATGGGAGCTCCAAGAACCGATCCTCTCGCTTAGGAGCCATAGAAATCCTTGGAATGTTCGATTTGAGGAGAATTTGGCTTGGGGAGGTTTTGAGAGAGTTTGGAGAGAGTTTGGAAAGGGATTAGAAATGATAAAAATGATGGAGGTGTCGACTCTGCCCTAATAAAGTTAACTTGGGACCACCAGGTGTCGACTCCCGCAAAGTCGGGTGTCGACTCCAAGTCGCTAACACAGTTAGCGCTCGAACTGGAGTCGGCTCCACTTATACGGGTGTCGCTCCAAGGTCAAGACCGAGAGCGACACAGAAGAGGTGTCGACTCCTCAATTGAGGTGTCGACTCCACTGACAGTTTCAGAGAAAAAAAGATGAGTTTCAAACATCCGAAACTTGTCAAAATAGGTCAATAAATTTTTGAAAAAATCTTTGGAATATGAAGAATCAAATTGCATAGATGACTAGATAAATTGTCCTTAAAATATGAAAGGAATTTTAAGAAATTAATAGAAATCTAGATAGTCATTCCTTAAGGGTTTCAAAATCATTCCAAAGGGTCACAAATCCCTAATTCACCTCTAAGATAACAAAATCTCTCTTCACTCAAAGGTTTTGTAAATATGTCAGCTAATTGTTCTTCAGTGTTAACATAATCAAGATAAATTTCATTATTAGCTACATGTTCTCTTATAAAGTGATATCTAATTTCAATGTGTTTGGTTCTTGAATGTTGAATTGGATTTTTAGTTAAATTTATTGCACTTGTATTATCACATCTAATAGGAGTTTTATCAAGTGTTATGCCATAATCTTCAAGTTGTCGCTTAATCCAAAGGATTTGAGCACAGCAACTTCCAGCTGCAACATATTCTGCTTCAGCAGTGATAATGCAACCGAATTTTGCTTTTTGCTAAACCAAGAGATTAAGTTACTTCCTAAGAATTGACATGCACCACTTGTACTTTTTCTATCTAGTTTACATCCAGCATAGTCAGAGTCAGAATATGCAATCAAGTTCAATGTTGAGTCTCTAGAATACCATAATCCTACATTTTTAGTTCCACTTAGATATCTTAAGATTCTTTTTACTGCAATTAAGTGAGATTCTTTAGGTTCAGATTGAAATCTAGCACATAGACAAACAGCAAACATGATATCTGGTCTACTTGCAGTTAAGTAAAGTAGAGATCCGATCATACCTCTATAGTATTTTTGATCTACTTTCTTACCATCTTCATCTTTGTCTAATTTGCATGAAGGACTCATAGGTGTTCCAAGGGGTTTGATTGACTCCATTCCAAACTTCTTGAGAAGTTCCTTTGTGTATTTTGCTTGGTTGATGAAAATCCCCTCTTTGCTTTGCTTGATTTGAAGTCCTAGGAAGAAGTTGAGTTCTTCCATCATGCTCATTTCGAATTCACCCTGCATTAACTTAGCAAATTCTTGACACAAGAGATTGTTAGTAGCACCGAATACAATATCATCAACATATTTGTACTACTAATAAATCTTTGTCTTTTCTTTTCAAAAATAGTGTTTTATCACATTTCCTCTAGTAAAATCATTTTCAATCAGAAATTTGCTTAATCTATCATACCAAGCTCTAGGTGCTTGTTTTAAACCATATAGTGCTTTGTGCAATTTAAAAACATGATTTGAAATTCATGATCTTCAAAACCAGGTGGTTGTTCAACAAAAACTTCTCATTTATAAATCCATTTAAAAATGCACTTTTAACATCCATTTGAAATAAATTGATATGCATATGACATGCAAATGCGAGTAGTAATCTAATTGCTTCTAATCTAGCTACAGGTGCAAAAGTTTCATCAAAATCAATTCCTTCTTCTTGATTATATCCTTTTGCAACTAATCTAGCTTTGTTTCTAATTACTATGCCATTTTCATCTAATTTATTTCTAAATACCCATTTTGATCCTATAACAGAATGATCTTTAGGTCTATCTACAAGGTCCAGACATTATTTCTAGTAAATTGATTTAATTCTTCTTGCATAGCTAACATCCAATTATTATCTTTTTCAGCTTCTTCAATGGTTTTAGGTTCAATTTGAGATACAAATGCAAGATGATTATTGATGTTTCTCATTGATGATCTAGTTCTTACTCCTTGAGATGGATCACCTATAATTAATTCTTTGGATGACCATAGGCATATCTCCAATCTCTAGGAAGATCTACATCATTATGATTTGCATCAACAACATCAACACTAGGAGAATCATCATCTTTAGCTCTTGTTCATGATCTGAAGATACATCTATATTTAATTTTTAATATCTCTTTCTAATATATTTGTATCTTCCTCATCATCAATCTTTCTGAACTCGATGCTAAAGATTCATCAAAACTACATGAATAGATTCTTCTACAATTAAGTTTCTCTTGTTAAATACTCTATAGGCTTTACTAGATGTTGAATATCCTAAGAATATGCCTTCATCTGATTTTGCATCAAATTTTCCTAGATTATCTTTACCATTATTATGAATAAAACATTTACAACCAAATGCATGAAAATAACTATCTTTGGTTTTCTATTGTTCCATAGTTCATAAGGAGTTTTCTTAAGGATTGGCCTAATTAAAGCTCTATTAAGAATGTAACATGCCGTGTTTATAGCTTCCGCCCAGAAGTACTTTGGTAGTTGGCTTTCACATAGCATGGTACGGGCCATGTCTTCTAAGTTCTATTTTTTCTTTCTACAACTCTATTTTGTTGTGGTGTTCTAGGTGCAGAAAATTATGATGAATGCCATTTTCAATGCAAAAGTTTTTAAATAAATGATTTTTGAATTCTGTGCCATGATCACTTCTAAGAGACACTATGGTGTTTTTCTCATTTGTGACCTTCTTGAAGAATTTCAAAAATATTGGAAAGGTCTCATCTTATGAGCTAAAAATAATACCCAAGTGTATCTAGAATAATCATCTACAATCACAAGACCATATTTCTTTCCTCCTAGACTAGTGGTTCTAGTAGGTCCAAAAGATCCATGTGAAGTAGTTCAAGTGGCCTAGAAGTGGAAACAATTTTTTAGTTTTGAAAGAGTTTCTAGTTTGTTTCCAAATTGACATGCATCACAATTTTGTTATTTTCAAAATCTAGTTGTGGAAGGCCTTTTACTAAATCCATTCTAATTAATTTTGAAATTAGGTGTGTGCTTGCATGACCTAATCTACGATGCCATAACCATCCAATCTCATTTATATTAGCATTATTAGCAACTAAGCAATGATTACTAGTAGACAAATTGTCTAAATCAATCAAGTATACATTGCCATTTCTATTTCCAATATACAATGCTATTATCAATGGGATTAGAAACAGTGCAAATAGAAGCTTCAAATGATACTTTGAAACCTTTATCACACAATTGGCTAATACTAATTAGATTATGCTTTAAACCATTAACATATAAGACATTTTCAATAAATGTGGAGGGAGTTATTTGAATTTTACCAAACCCCATGATTTGGCCTTTGCCATTGTCACCAAACGTAACAACTCCTCCTCTTTTGCTTTCAAGGGTGATGAATTGATCCTTGTCACCCGTCATGTGTCTTGAGCAGCCTTATCGAGATACCACTTTCGCTTTGATCTTTTGGCCGCAAGACACTCTGCAAAAATGATCAAGTCTTATATTTAGGTACCCAAGCCTTCTTGGGTCCTTCATGGTTAGTAGCAAAGATTGTTCCTTTTGGAACCCATATTTTCTTCCTTTAACAATTAATTTCTTGTTACTTTCTTGCATTACATTCATAGGATTTATGGCCTTTCTTGTTGCAATTGTAACATGTAACATCATTTGTTTTCTTAACAAAGAATTTTTACAATTTTTGTTTCATGTTTGGTCTATACCTAATCCAGCTCTATCAAAATAGCCCGTTGATTACTTAATAATAAATTAAGTTTTTTTAGAACTATATGTAAATTTATCAACTATATTTTTATATTTATCAACTTCCTTCTTTAATCTATCATTTTCATTGGAAATTGATCCTTTTTCTTCAATCAAAGCTTCATTTTCTGATTTCAATTTTTTTACTTCATGAATTAGTTTATCCTTTTCTTTGGCAAGATTTAAATTATCATTTTTTAAAGATTTGTTCTTCTTTTTTAGAACTTTAAAATCACTTACTAATTCATTAAATGCATCATATAATTCTTCAAAAGTAAAATCATCATAAGGTGTTTCAGAACTTACCTCAATGTCGTCGTTTGCCATAAAGCAAATGTTGCAACTTCCTTTTGTTCCTCCTCGGAAGAGGATTCTTCACTATCACTCCATGTTGCAACATAAGCCTTCTTCTTCTTCTTGTAGACTTTCTTCAATTGAGGACAGTCATATCTAAAATGCCCCGGTTTCTTGCACTCATAACATATTAAGGGCTCTTTTTCTTTTCTTTGTCCTTCTCTTTCTCTTTTTCTCCTTCCATTTTTGTTCCAGACTTTTCTTGTGGAAGGGTCTCCTTCTTTGCATGAATCTTTTAAATTTCTTTGCAAGGAGTGCAGTCTCATCATCATCATCACCATCACTGCAGCTTTCCTCACTTTCTGCAGCCTTAAGAGCAATTAGTTTCTTCTTCTTGACTTCCTCCTCTTGATGTTGCTTCATAGTCAGCTCATGGTCATCAAGGATCCAAGTAGCTCCTCCAAAGGTAAAACATTTAAGTCCTTGGCTTCTTGGATTGTAGTTACCTTTGCTTCCCATGATCTTGGAAGTGACCTAAGAATTTTACGCACAAGTTCAGAATTAGTATAAGTCTTACCAAGACTTTTCAAACCATTTACAATATCAGTGAATCTTGTATACATGCATGTTATAGTTTCAGTTTGTTCCATGCTAAATAGTTCATATTTATGCACCAAGATATTAATTTTGATTCTTTTACTTGATTAGTACCCTCATGGGTAACTTCTAATCTATCCCAAATTTCTTTTGCAAAAATACATGTAGAAATTTGATTAAATTCATTTAGCATCCAATGACAATACAAAACATTCATGGCTTTAGCATTGAGCTGAGCCAACTTCTTATCATTTCATCCTATTCCATTTTCGGTTTAGGAATCACCATGTTGTCTACTCTAATTGTGGGTGTGTGTAGATCCATTAACTATGATTCCCCATAAGTCATAGTCAAGTGCTTGAATAAAAATCTTCATCCTAGCTTTCCAATAACTATAATTAGTTTCATTAAATAAAGGAGGTCGATTAGTGGATTGACCTTCTAAATAAGATGAGCTAGCTTGAGCTGCCATTTGGATCTTTAGCTCTTGATCGTTAGACCAAATTCAAATGAGCACTCGCTCTGATACCAATTGTTGGCCCAGATGGCAACCCAAGAGGGGGGGTGAATTGGGTTCTTAAAAAAATTAACCTTTTAAAACGATTGCTTTGGAATAAACAAGATTAAGTGCAAGGTAAGTATTAACCATAAACAAAGAGAGAGAGATTCAAAACATGGCAAACACAAAGATTTTATAGTGGTTCGGTGTATCCAACACCTACGTCCACTCCCAAGTACCACTTGGGTCCACACTATAATCTACTAGATTACAGCCGAGTTGTTTTACAAGCTCACAACTCAAAACTTATTGTTTCCCACGGGATCACAACGAACCCAGCTGGTTTTTCGGGCTCACCAGCACAAAACCCAAACCCAAGCTATTCTAGCTTGACCCGAGGTATACTACCTCCACTAATTCAATCCCCCTGATTGAATTAGCACAAACAAATAAGAATAGAGTTTACAATAACAAACAGCTCCTCAAATGAGCAAATATTTAATATAAATAAACAAGGTTAGAAAAGCCTGTTTGAAGCAGAGTGATTTGAGCTTTTCTTCTTTTCTTCTTTTCCTCTTCTCCTTTGAGATGTTGAATCAGGCCTCAGCTCGGATTCTTCACAAAGATTGCAGATGAGAAGTGGAAAAACAGGGTTTTTGGCTCTCTTTTTCTTCTTTAGGAAAATCCTCCGATTTTGAACTTTGAATGCCTTGGATTTCTCTTTGAGCTTTCTGAAGTTGATGGATTTGAACTTGATTCTTTCCTCTTGATTTCTTGCTCAAGACTTCTGGATTTTTCTATTTGATTTCTCTCTATTTTTCCGTCTCTTTTTCAAATGGACGGACTCCCCCTTTTATAGATTCTTCTTAATCCAAGATTAGGTGAAAAACTAGCCATTATTTCTATCCTTGGATTCCTCCTACACACAAAAAAGTATCTGTTAGAGATTAGGTAAGAAAATATTACCGTTGGAGGCCGTTCTGACATTTTGAAAATCCGTTCCTGACAAGTTGGAGTCGGCTCTAACTTTTTAGATGTCGGCTCCAAGTTGAGTATCCAAAAATAGAAAGTAAAAGTTCGTTGAGGAATCGGCTCCAAAAAAGTTAAGTATCGACTCGTCGCATTCGGGAGTCGGCTCCGAAAAACTGTAAGTGTCGGCTCCAGAGAAGTCCAAAAATATGCTTTTGTTCCCGCATTGGAGTCAGCTCCAGACACTGTAAGTGTCGGCTCCGAAACTCTGGGTGTCAGCTCCGAAACACTGGGTGTCGGCTCCAGACCGTGCCAAAAATTAGGAAAGCATTTGCTCGGCCATGGGGTCGGCTCCAGACCTTCTAGGTGTCGACTCCAGGCACTGATTTTGAGACATACCTTTGGCATTTGATTCAAAACACGTTTCTTTATACCTTTTGATTAATCAAACATTTTAAGCCCTGAAACACTTGTTAAATTCATTAGTAATAAAATGAATATACTCATATCTTTTTATTAATCATCAAAATCAATAATTGGGTGGCACAGCCCTTGGCCCGGCAGAGACTCGGCAGGGGGAGGGGTCGACGACCGAGGGCGAGTCCTCCTCCCCAACCCCTCAGCTTCACTGGCGGCCCTCTTCTTCTTCTTGGCCATCGCCCTCTTCATAATGTCGGTCGGCACCCTCATATCTGCAAGTGCCAAAGTCTGTCAAAAAAAAGAGAAGAGAAGAAAGAAAGAAATGCAGAGGGAGACCTGTGACCACTCACCATCACTTGGGAGGATGTTGGCACGCCGGATGTACTCCTCTGACAGGAGCCTTCGGCGGGAGGGGGGACCTCGACGGTCAGCAACTGTCCGTGTGCCTCTCGATCCCTCGGAACTATTATCATATTCTTGTTCGGCTCTAGGTGTGGGACCCCCAATCTCGTCTCACACCCTCCAGGTTCACAAAGAAGAACCGAGTCTTCACCTTTTGATGGATGAGGGAAGACTCAGCCTAATGACTCGGCCAGGCCTAGGAGTGAACAACCACCAGCCAGAATGACCATGGCGGCAAAGGGTGTAGAAGGTGCGGAACAAAGACACTTGGGCCTCTATGCCCTGGAGGCCATAAAGCACCATAAATGCATAGACGGTCTAAAGGGAGTTTGAAACCATGCCAAGTCATATCTACGGAGGAGGTCAATTATAAAAGGATGAAGGGGAAGCCAGAGACTAGCCCTGAAGAATTCCTCATACAAGGCAACCCTCCGGGAAGAGGTCACACTGTCATCGGATCCAGAGGCAATCAATCGGACATCCTCAGGTATCCTATAGACTCCCCTAAAGGTCCTTAGGTCAGAGGGGGTGACGGTGGAGATGACCCCTTCTGGGCTTTCCCCACTAGTCCTAGGTGGCCGGGCAGAGGACGATGGTGTAGCAGTGGCCGCCGAGCGATCCCTGACAGGGATCCTCCAGCAACCCACCGCTGTGACAAAGGGACCAGGTCCTCTGAGGAAGGAGAAGAGGGCCATTGAGGTGTTGGGGATGGAGAGACCCGCAACTGTGAAGAGGAAATGCGGCCTTTGGAAGGAGGGGAAGATGAAGAGGACCATTGAGGTGTTGGGGATGAAGAGACTCGCAACTGTGAAGAGGAAATGCGATCCTTAGAAGGAGGGGAAGAGAACCACGAGGGCGACGAAGCCATGGAAGAAAAGCAGAGAGAGGTTAGGAGGACTGACCTAAATGAAGGAAGAAAGACGGCAAGGCGGAGAGGAGGGAGGCTTGGGTAAGGCTCAGGATGGGAGGAAAGAAGGAAGTCTCAGAGATGCGAGGAGCCGGGTTCAAGGCAGCCCTCCTTTTATGCATCCTTTTTGAATCGTTCCATCCGATTCGGCTTGTGCCACGTGCACACCTGTCTCTGGGGAAAACACTGCGGCAATCACCCGGCGCGTCGGGAACAGGATCCACGGCCAATGATCGGACGTCGGTTACGCCGGCCTCATGATGGAAATTATCTTTTCATGGAGATCAAAGGGCTTCCCTAATTTCGAGGAGGATCTCTCCAAATCTGACGGTAAGTGTTGACAAGACGATAATGTTGCAGTACCCTACATCTCCCACATTAAAGAGGCATCACCCCTCAAGGACAAGTGCCCCTCTCCACAATTAGAGGCATGCGGGGATCAGCCACCGAGTGATTACATGCCCCTGTCGATGGGCAGGATACGTAACCACACTGCCTCAGGGGCAAGGGGGCATCTGATGTAACTGATTACGCCACGTCAAGGCTGACAGACAAGGTAACTGACGAAGATGAGGACTAAGTGAACAAGACCCAAGCCGACTCCAAAGTTGGTCTTCGGCCCGACTCCTGAGTCGGCCTTCAGCCCCAACTCCAGAGTTGGCCTCCAGCCTCAACTTCAGAATCGGCCTCCAGCCCCGACTCCAGAGTTGGCCTCCAAGACCTAGATAGACTTCAGAGTTGGCCTTCGGCCCCGACTCCAGAATTGGCCTCCAGTCCTGGCTCCGGAGTCGGTTTCTAGCACTGGCCCCAGAGTCGGGTCCAGCCCGGTACTCTTGGCCCCCATGTGGCCCTCCTGACACCTGCAACCACCACGGGGCCCTTCTGACACCTGCAACCACCACGTGGCCCATCTACCACCTGCAATTGCACGTGGCCCCCATGGCCACTGCCAGTTGCGGGCACACCCGACAAGACCAGGCCTACCTACCAACTGCAGCGCTGCACCAAGGAGAGGAGGGAACAACAGTACGCCCCTGACCAGCTCAGAGGTAGTTGTGACATATCCTTATCGACCTTGTCGTTGGTCCCCCGCCAGACAATAATGTCTCGGATTCAATAACCTTCCAAAAAGGGTAAGAGAGACCTTTGAACATGTATAAAAGCCTTCACTCATAACGAGAGAAGGGATCTGAACTCCAAGTGAGTCGATTAAGTCTTTTAGTCCACTATTACTATTTTCCAAGTCACTCACTTGAGCATTGGAGGGTCCCCACCAGAGCTTCCAAGGACTTTCTTGCAGGATTTTCGTTCGAGGAGAAGACATCAGGAGATTCTTAGACCTGTGCTCACCATCCTCCAGATCCTCTCTGCTACCCAACGTTGAGGAGCATGATTTGACGGCAACAGGCCCCACTCCTAAGTGGAGGACAATGTCGCAGAGGCGAGACAAAAGGGGAGGCACTTCTTCTGATCTTTCCTTTTTATTGCTCTTGGGGGACAACCTGGGGAAGGGGATTTGATTGAAGTGGAAACGGAAGGGAAGATTCGGAGAAGATGAAGGTTGCGTTTCATTTTCAGAGCATTTTTTTATTTTTATTTTCAATCACTGAAAGCAGTTTTCATCTTCCTAGAGGTGATGTGAACAGCTAAAATGGCCGTAATTTTTTGAAAATGACGTAATGGTAACTTACCGATGAGGATAGGCATCGTGAAAAAATAAGCGAAGTAATGTTTGAAAGGAATAATTTTATTTTGATGAAAGAGAAGAGAATGATTTTGTTTTTATGGAAGACAAAGAAGTAGGAATAATTTTGTCAAAACAAAATTATCAGATTATAATATCTTTGATAATATGGATAACCACCTCGTTCTAAACTAATCTGGATTTACTACTACAAAATAGATTACTATTAAAAATATATACTAAACATGTTATCTAGTGGGTCCAATTTAAATTACTGATAATCTGAATAGACTAACTACCAAAATTAATGTAAGAGTGTAGTTATTGACTGGTATTAATCCTCTCCCTTTTCAATTACAATTGGCATTCCCAGAGATGAAAGTACTGATAATATATTTACAATATATATTTTTTAAAAAATATAATATATAAATAAATTTTTAGTTAGGTCTTTCGAGTTACTAAGATGACCTCATGTCTTATGGGGCTCCGGTTGATATAAATACCCTTTTCTTTTAAATTTATTATGGGGCTTTTTTACCAAAATTGTTCCACTCCAATGACATTAATCCTCATCTCTGGTATTTACTTCCATCTTTAATAGAACCAATTTACCCCTTATTTTTGTCTTATAAAAAACATACCTTTGAGTCACATTGATAGATTTGTTGCTATGTAAAATTAGATTTAAAAAATTTAGATTAAATTATTGAGTAAGATTAACAAATACACATAATGATAGTGCCGATGGTAGAGCCAAAATCTTTAATTAGAAAAGACAACAAACTAAATAACTAGTATATTTTTTATTTTTTATTTTTTAATATTATACTTGAGAAAAATATTTCTTTACTTTTAGAAACCGATCTCATAATTTTACAATTATCCTTCAAATTTTTATTTAAGAGAAGGCAATTTTCATGAAATCCATATGTATCAAATTTAAACCATAGAAAATCTTTGAAAATTTTGGAAGGGGTAATTGCTCGCCCTCTTATTTGTGGGGCTCCATTCATGATAATGCCTAATAAAAATTTCACAAAACTAAAGTAAAAGGCAGTGTAAAGTTTTTAGAAAAATTCATTTTATATGTATGGGCTAAATAACATTATCCAAATGATGAGAATGTCCAACAGATGCAGCATGAATTTTTTAAAACTGTTCATCTTATAACAATCTGCAGGATGCTTATTAGACTTCTAAGTTTAATATAGTTTTACTAATTTAAGGATAATAATATTTGATAAAAATTAAAGAATAAAATTTTCTCACTTCATTTCTATATAATACACAAAAGGTTAGCTATGTACAAAACTTAACTACTAAAAAAAAGGAAACTAACTAGGTAGATCATATGACTGACTAGGTAGATCCCATGATTAATAAATATTCTAATTAGGTAATCTCATGATTTATGAAATATTCTAATTAGGTAGATCCATATGATTTATGAAATATTCTAATTAGATTAGCCTAATCTTAGAAAATCAGCATAATCTTATAATATTTTAATTAGATCAGCCTAATCTTAGAAAATCAGCCTAATCCTAGAATATTCTAATTAGATCAGTCTGATCCTAAGAAATTAGCCTAATCCTACGAATACAAGCTCTTAAGAATTGTTACAAAATTTTTCACTCTCTCTCAAGCTGGTGAATAGGTATTTTTCATTCCCAGCTTGGACACTACATTTTGAAACCTTAAACTACTTAGACCTTTGGTAAGCACATCTGCAAGTTGGCTATTTGTGGAAATATAAAGTATACAGATTAATCCGCTCTTCAACTTCTCTTTAATGAAGTGTCTATCCACCTCAATGTGTTTCGTTCAATCATGTTGTACTGGATTGTGTGCTATGCTGATTACTGACTTAATTGTCACAATAGAGTCTCATTGGACCATCCCATTTAATTTTCAAGTATTCTAAAATGATCTTTAACCAAAGTAGCTCGCACACTCCTTGAGCCATTGCTCGAAATTCTACCTCTGCACTTGATCGTGCTACCATACTTTGCTTCTTACTCCATGTCACAAGATTCCTACCAAAAAAAATACAATAACCTGAAGTTGATCTTTGTCTACAATTGACCCAGCATAGTCTGCATATGTATATGCCTCAAGTACTAAACTTCATTCCTTTTAAATGGAATACCTTTTTCTAATGTTCCTTTGAGATACTGTAACACCCTGTAAGCTGCTCGCAAATGGATATTCTTCGAACTATGCATAAATTGGTTAATTATACTCACGGTATAAGCTATCTGGTCGTGTGTGAGACAGATAGATGAGTTTTCTTACCAGGCGTTGGTATATCTCTCTATCTACTGCAGATCTTCTTCTGCTAGTCCAAATCTATGATCAGGATCTATTGGAGTACTTGCTGGTTTGCATGATGTTTTGCCTATTTCCTTGAGAAGATCTATAACATACTTCTGTTGGAAGATAAATATACCCTGCCTCGAGTGAGCCACCTCAATTCCGAGAAAATATTTCAGCCTTCCTAATATCTTAATCTCAAACTCTTTAGCCAAACATTGACTTAAGAACCGTTTCTCCTCATCATTATCTCCGGTTACAATTATATCATCAACATACACCAAGAGCTGTAACTCCTACTAAAGATGAGTGCTTAATGAATAATGTATGGTCCCCTTGACTCTGCTTGTATCCTATGGCTATATCATAACTCTTGCAAATCTTTCAAACCACGCCCATGGAAACTATTTGAGTCCATACAAAGCTTTCTTCAACTTACACACTGTATAAACTGCCAAGTCTTTTCCATAACTTGGTGAAATTTCTATATAAATTTCTTCCTCTAATTCTCCATGTAAAAATGCATTCTTGACATCAAATTGCTACAAATCCCAACCATAATTAACTGCTAAAGACAACAATATTCTAACAGTATTCATCTTTGCAATCAGAACAAAAGTCTCTAGATAATCCACTCCATAGGTTTGTGTATACTCATTGGCCATCAATCTTGCTTTATGTCTCTCTAGTGATCCATCCGCTCTATACTTCACTATATAAACCCATTTATACCCCACAGTTTTTTTTCCTACAAGCAACTTCACTAGCTCCCAAGTTTTATTTTTCTTTAATGCCTCTATTTCCATATTCATAGCATGTTTCCATTTCTCATTGGATAAAGCCTCGAACGCAGTAGTAGGTATAGCAATGGTGTTTAGGTTAATAAGAAAGGTTCTATGAGATGGTGAAAATTCTTGAAAGACATAAAATTTGAGAGAGGATATAAAGGTTATTTTGTGCACTCTCTAGTTTTCCTCCTAATTGCAATGAAAAGGTTTAAATCATCATCATTTTCATAAGGCTCAATCTCAGTTTGTAATGTAGGTTCAAAAATTGTTACCTCATTCGTAGAATTTAGATTGGACTCTTAGGACTATACAGATTCAGGGATAGCCATCTCCTTTCTTGAATATACCTTGCCATATCTCTCATCCTCAAAAGCAAAGTTAGATCTTTCTTAAAAAAATTTTGACATAGACATGGGCATAGACATCGAATCGGGTATGGGACATTGACTTGAAGATACAGGAGAAGGACATGAAACTAGTTGAGAACTTGAACTTGAGGAAGGAAATGCGGATGATGATGGTAGCTCAAGAGGGAAAAAGCTCAAACTTGAGGAAAGGAAATGAGGATGATGATGGTAGCTTAAGAGAAAAAAAGTCCTTATCTTCCATTATAGATTTCTTCCCCTGAAGATAAGGAACAATATAATAGGACTCTTGTTCATTGAAGGTAACATCTGCTAAAACATAGAATTTTTTTGATGAAAGATGGTAACACTTATACCCCTTTTGAGTCGAAGAATAACCCACAAAGACATATTTCAATGCTCTCATATCAAGTTTTTCCCTATTTTGATTATGAATATGAATAAATGCCACGCATCCAAATATCCTAGGAACAAGGTTATTTGTGATTTTTAAGTCAGGATAAAATGCTGAGCGTTTCCATTGGACTTTTGAAACCCAAGACTTTAGAAGGCAATCGATTTATAAAATGTGTAACTATAAGAACTGCTCCCCCCCCCCCCCCCCCCCCCCCCAAAAAAAAAAAAAAAAAAAGATTTTGGTATATTCTTTTGGAATGTGAAGGCTCGAGTTGACTCAAGAATGTGGCCATTTTTTCTTTCTACAACTTCATTTTGTTGCCGGATATTGACATAGGATGATTCATGTACTATTCCTTCCTTCTAAAAGTATAGAGTAAAAACTTGAGTGAAATAGTCCCTAGCATTATCTGACCAAAATCTTTTGATATTGACCCCAAATTAAATTTTAATCATGAAGTGAAAGTTTAAGAGAATGGTACTGACATCAGATTTATTTTTAAGCAAGAAAATCCAAGTAACACGAGTACAACCATCAAGGAATGACACAAATCATCGTGCCCCAAAAACATTAGGAATAGCAGATGGATCCCAAATATCACTGTGAATAAGGTAAAAAGGAATAAAACTTGTTTTATTACTAATTAAAAATGGTACGTGTTTGTGTTTAGCAAGTTCACACACTTCATAATGAAAATTCTTAACATCTAAACCTTTAAAATAAGAAGAAAACAAAATTTTAATGGTCCTAAATGATGAATGTCCAAGTCGGCAATGGTAAAGCCAATCCTTTTCTTTATTGGATGAAAAACTCTCAGAAACAAAGGAATGAAATAACTTGCACTTGGTGATGCCTAATTGGCTTGGTGCTTCAAGGTAGTAAAGGCCATCACATTCTCTATAGCAAGTCCAATCATTCTTCCCAAATCCTCGTCCTGAAATATACAATGACTATGATAAAAAATCACATTGCAACATAAGTCTCAAGTGAATTTTCGAACAGATACAAGTTTAGTAGATAATTTGGAAACATGAAGAACATTTCTTAAGATAAGTGACGGACTTATTCTAATATCTCTACACTTGTTATAGTGGTCAAAGAACCATCAGCTGTAGCTATTTTTCTATTGCTTGGGCATGGGGAATATGTGAAAAAAAAAATGTTTGATGAGTGGGTCATATGATCGGTAGCTCCCGAGTCTAAAACCCAAGAGTTGACAAAGGTTCTATTTGAGACATTTAATCCAATAGAGAAAGAAAACTCATCTGAATAAGCCAAGGCAAGTACCTAAAGGTTTATCAAGATTGCTAATAAGGGATCTCAAACTTTTGACCTCTTCTTGGTTGAGAGAATTGGCTCCTGTGGTGCTACTTCATTCTGTTGAGTCACAGCAACATGGGCTTGGCCATTGTTCATTGTTTATTCTCCTTTTTGATAAGCTTGCTAAGCTTGCTGCTGATTTTTTTGATCACTCCGCTGACGCCATTCTCGACTTGAAGTAGGGGTTTGTTTATTTCAGCAATCTTAGACATCGCAGTCTATGAAAAAATTCCAGCTATGAAGGTTGGCGCAATAGAAAAAGAAAAAGAAATGTCGTCAATAAAGGCTAACAATAAGTTGGCAATGAAGGCCGAGAAAGAGCAGGCAGAAACTTGACAATAAAGGCCAAAAAATTTTAGAGGTGTGAAACCCTAGGGCTTTCATACCATGACAAAAATTGAAGAATAAATTTTCCTCACTTCATTTCTTGTATAATGCACAAAAGATTAACTCTATAAAAAACCTAGCTACTAAAAAAAGAAAACTGACTAGGTAGATCCTATGATTTATGGACTGACTAGGTAGTGATACGGCTGACCATCTCTTCTGGGTGGTGTTATAACCTTTTGCGCGATTTCCAAAAATAATGATGTGACAGGAATCCCAGAGGTGGAATTTTGGCTCCGGCCTCTGGCTCCGGCCTTTGGCTCCGCCTCCAGCGATGGCTCCGGCTTTTGGCTCTGGCCTTCGGCTTTGGCCTCCGGCCTTTGGCTCCGGCCTCCAGCGACGGCTCCAGCCTTTGGCTCCGGCCTCCAGCGATGGCTCCGGCCTTTGACTCTGTCCTAACTTGGTGCCTTTCCTGCATACACTATGACCCACCTCAGGTAATAGATCCTGAGATTCGAGATCTGCTACCATATACCTCGCTCACCGAAATCACGGGCAAGTGCTAGCACGCCCAGCAGTTACCGCCACAAGCGGCCCCCATCCACAACGGTTTAACCACTTGCCGTTCGAAGGAGCTTATCCCAACGAGGAAGATTCGACGGTTAAAAAGAGATGAAAAGAAAGGAACCTCCGAGACAGGTATAAAGGGACCTCGAGCTCAACAAAAAAAGGGGGCTCTCTCTCTCTCTCTCTCTCTACTACATTACTGAGCGACAAATTTACTTACTTGAGCGTCGGAGGGTCCTCACCGGGAACACCGGCCAAGGACTCCTTGCAGGTTTCCGAAGAAGGATGACGACCTCTCCACCCATTTGGAGGCCCATAATAGATCTCAGCATGCCCGCGCTCATCATCGGTGATTTGTCCGCATCAGATTGGCGCGCCAGGTAGGGGGATCCGCACGCGGGGAAGCGAAAGTTCTCCCTGTGGCAAAAGTTCTCCTGTGACCCCACCGATTCTGTAAGGAAGACGATGGTGACAACACGAGCACAGGAGGCTTCCACCAGCCAAGCCGCGGAGCGCATTCTACGGGCTGAGCAATCGAGGCCAATCACCATGTTCCACCCCCTGCACAATCAAGCCAGCCTGACCGGCTCGAGGTTCTAGCTCACCAGGTCCAGGACCTGATGACAATGGTACGGGGACTGCAGGAACACTGCTTTGCCACTGTAGCTCAACCCCTTCGCCTGGTGAAGGGGTGAGGGGGACAATTCAGTCTCATCAAGGCAGGATCCCACCTGAGGTCTCTGTCACTCACCTCTTGAGCCTCATCGCCGAGAGGCCTCAAAGCGATGGTCCTCCTCCCATCATTCTGGTCGTTCCACCAACGGCCGACGAGAGAGAATCCCGATAGGTGCGCTCCTTACGCTGACGGTCTTCTTTGGCTTCCTCTTCTGACTCATCTAAAGACGGCACCCTCAGGAAGACTACCCGTCGGGCCGAGCAACGCTCGATGAGTATCATCGACGGTTGGAGGAGCTTAGCACCGGATCGCTGACCCTCACGGGACGGACTATGAGCACCCCCCCGCTTTCCAGGCGCATCATGGAGGAACCGGTCCCGCCCGTTTCCGTCTCCCCAGCTGGATCCGTACGATGGCACAACGGACCCACTGGACCACCTAGAGAGCTACAAGGTCCTCATGTAGGTCCAGGGAGCGATGGACTCCCTTCTATGTGTTCGCCTTTCGGCCACCCTTCGCAAGGCGGCACGTGCATGGTATTCTCGCTGCCGCCGCGCAGCATCAATTCATTCCGACAGCTCGAGCGATCTTTCCTTGCCCACTTTGATGCGTGCCGGAAGATCCACAAGTGGCTGATAGCTTATTCGCTGTCCAGCAAAGGAGTGGCGAGACCCTGAAGGACTTTGTTGCTCGGTTCAAAGAGGCATTATTGGAGGTATACAACCTGGATGATTCTGTAGCCACTTTGGCATTAAAGCGAGGACTCCGTCCCTCTAGGTTTGCCTATTCCCTAGACAAGAAGCCTCCGAGTTCTTATGCCGAGCTTCTGAGCCGGGCGTAGAAATACATCCGTGCTGACGAGGCGGATTCTTCCAGGAGGAAAGCTAACAAGAACCCCAGCAAGAAACCACCGCCTACTGAGCATGCCGGAGCATGACCCTAGAAGCCTGAACCTCTTCACCGCCCAGATCGCCAGCCACAGACGGTTATTCCTAAGGAGCAATTCACTCCCCTCATGGATCTGATATCTCACATCCTACTAGAAATCAAGGAGGAACCTTATTTCAAGCGTCCGACCCCCTTGAAGTCTGGACCCCCGCAACAAGGAACTTTACTGCCGGTACCACCGAGACTATAGTCATGACACCGAGGACTGCCGCCATCTGAAGAAGGCCATTGAGGAGCTTGTCCAGCAGGGTCACTTGGGCAAATTTGTTCGAAAGGGAAACCTTCCTACTCTAGGTCCATCGGTGCCTCCGACACTTCAGACCGGCATGGACAATGCTCCTATGGAGAAGACCATAGCTATGATTTCCTGGGGGCAGGTGGTGGTTCAAAAAGACAGCGAGAGGGAATAGACTCTTTAATTCCCTTCTTTGGAAGGGATTTAGATGGGGTAGTTAATAAGCACGACGACAGCGTCATTGTGTCCATGACTATAGCCAAACATCCTGTAAAAAGAATTTTAGTTGATAATGGGAGTTTGGTGGATGTTTTGAGCTACGAAGCTTTTGTTCGGATGAACCTGTTGAAGTCTTCCCTCCGACCCATCGCCACGCCTCTAATGGGCTTTACTGGGGACTTCGTGAGCGTTGAAGGGGAGATTGCCCTTCCTGTCACGGCTGGAACCCCTCCGTGTCAAAGCACGGTGGTCATAAATTTTCTGGTGGTCAGGTCCCGCTGGCTTATAATGCTATATTGGGGAGACCATGATTGAATTTGCTAGATGCCATGATCTCCATTAAGAGATTATTGATAAGATTCCCCACCAACAAAGGAGTCGGAGAAATGAAAGGAGAGCAAAGCCCGCCACCGCTTTGCTATCACCTGTCTCCCAGTCCACTGGAGGTGGCGTCGGCCATAGCCTCTGAGCTGCTCGATCCCCGAGAGCTGGGAAGGAGGGGAGAACCAGCTGAGCATCTCCTGACACCCCCCTTGGGGATGACCCGGCAAGGACCGTCCAGGTTGGGCATTACTTCGGAGGAGGCACGCGATCGACTTCTCACTTTCCAGCGTACCAACGCCGACGTCTTTGCATGGTCATCCTCAGACATGCCGGGCGTCCCTGAGGAGGTGATCACCCATCGACTCAACCTCAAGCCGGAGTGTCGCCGGTCCGACAGAAGAAAAGGAGCTTCACTCCGGACAGACAGAAAGCGATCGATGAGGAAGTTCGTAAGTTGACGGCTGCAGGCCATATTCGGGAAGTTCATTACCCCGAATGGTTGGCCAATGTGGTGATGGTCCGTAAGACTAATGGAAGCTAGAGGATGTGTGTGGACTTCACAATCTCAACAAAGCATGCCCCAAGGACAGCTTTCCCTACCCCGATCGATCAACTGGTGGATGCTGCATCCGGCCATGAGGTCCTTAGCTTCATGGATGCTTTCTCTAGGTACAACCAGATCAGGATGAACCCGGTGGATGAGGAAGCTCCCTCCTTCATAACCGAGAAGGGCTGTACTGCTACAAGGTAATGCCATTTGGGCTAAAAAATGCGGGAGCCACCTACCAAAGGTTAATGAATAAAGTCTTCGAAGACCAGATAGGACGCAACATGGAGGTGTACGTGGATGACATGCTGACAAAAAGTATCCACGCCACCGACCATATTGCTGACTTAACGGAGACTTTTGACAACCTTCGTCGGTACCAGATGAGGCTGAACCCACGCAAGTGTGCATTTGGAGTGACAGCCGAAAAGTTCTTGGTTTCATGGTGACCCGGCGAGGGATCGAGGCAAACCCGGACAAAGTTCAAGCCATCTTGGACATGAGGTCTCCCACCAACAAGAAGGAAATACAACGCCTGACGGGAAGGGTGGCCGCCTTGAGTCGTTTCCTATCCAAGTCCGTTGAAAGGTACCTACCTTTCTTCAAGGCGCTCCGCAAGGCCAATGGATTCGAATGGACGAAAGAATTGTCAGAAGGCGTTCGAGGGGCTAAAGGAATTCTTATCTACCCCGCCGCTGCTATCCAAGCCAACAGGTGGAGAAAAACTCCTTTTATACCTCGCAGCTTCTCCCGAAGCCGTTAGTTCTGTGCTGGTCCGCGTGGACACCAATGGTATGCAAAAGCCGGTGTATTACACAAGCAAGGTGCTCCACGATGAAGAGACCAGGTACTCGAAGATTGAGAAGATTATCTTCATGTTGATCATGTCTATCCAGCGCCTACGGCCATACTTCCAAGCCCACCCGATCGCGGTGATCACAGACCAACCTCTAAAGATAATTCTCGCTCGCCGGATACTTCCGCCGATTGGCAAGGTGGGCACTCAAGTTGGGGGAATTCGATCTATCTTTTTGCCCTCGGTCGGCCATGAAATCTCAAATGATTTTTTGGTCGAGTGCACTGGAGAGAGGAGCAACCCAAAGAACCTTCTACAAACCCCTCGCCTCTCGGAACCAGTGATGATGAATGGGTCCTTCATGTGGACGGGGCATCAAATTCTAAGGGAGCAGAGCAGGCCTCATCCTGGCCAACTCGGATGGAGTTGTAACCGAGTGCGCACTCCGCTTCCTCTTTCCAACCACCAATAATCAGGCAGAATATGAAGCTCTGCTGTATGGGATAAGATTAGCCCGAGAGCTTGGGGTAAAACGCCTTAGGGCGTTCACTGACTCCTAACTGGTCGCTGGCCAAATCGCAGGAGAATATGAAGCAAGGGATCCCATCATGTCTTGCTATTTAAGTATGGTGCAGTCGCAAGCTTCTCTCTTAGCTTACTTTAACGTTAGCTACATCCCTCGAGGGGAAAATGTTAGAGCCGACGCTTTTTCCCATCTTGCCACCTCAACTGATGGGATGCTGGGAAGAGCTTATGTAGAGCACTTGGAAGCCCCGAGTATTGACATAACAAGAGAAACTCTACAGTTGAGCAGGAGCCTTCCTGGATGGATGCTTATGTCCGGTACTTTACCGATGGTACCCTCCCAGAGGACCCTGCTGAGGCCAAGAAACTCAGAAGATGGGCCCCGAAGTTTTTCATAATGGAGGGAAAATTCTACCGAAGGTCGTTCTCATACCCAGTTCTCAGATGTGTTGGCCCCATAGAAGCAGATTATATCCTACGAGAGATACATAAAGGTATATGTGGAAGCCATCTGGGGACAGAACTCTCGCATACAAAGCCCTACTGCAGGGATATTACTGGCTGACAATGAAGGAGGATGCGTCCGAACTTGTTAAGAGGTGTGACAGCTGCCAGCGCCATTCAAACATTCAACACCAACCGGCGTCCCAGCTGACCCCCCTGGCCGCACCCTGGCCCTTCGCCCAGTGGGCATGGACATCCTGGGACCATTCCCTCCAGCCTCTGGACAATGCAAGTTCTTAGTGGTAGCAGTTGACCATTTCACCAAGTGGATCGAGGCGAATGCTCTCGCTAAGATCACCGAGGGCAAAGTAAGGTCTTTCTTCTGGAAGTCTGTCGTGAGCCGGTTCGGGCTGCCGCACACCCTCGTTACTGATAACGGCCGACAGTTTGACAACACGGCCTTCCGGAATTCTGCATCAGCCTAGGCATCCATCAACGATTCACCTTTGTGGGGCACCCCAGACCAACGGCGCAGCCGAGGTGACCAACCGCATCATCCTCCAAGGGCTCAGGGCCCGGCTAGATGGCTGCAAAGGGCGTTGGGTGGAGGAACTCCCCAGTGTATTGTGGGCATACCACATGACGCCACGAGCCCCCACCGGGAAACTCCTTTCAGCCTGGTCTTTGGGACCGAGGCAATCATTCCGGTGGAGATAGGAGTCCCCAGTCCCCGGACAGAGTTATACCACGAAGAGAGCAACCCAGATCAGCTGCGGGCTGATCTAGATTTAGTAGAAAATTGCGAGACCAGGTGCAACTTCGCATGGCAGCTTTCGTCAGCGAGCGGCCAAATACTACAATGCTCGAGTACGGTCCAAGACGTTCCGCCCTGGAGATCTCGTTTTGCGATGAGCTGAAGTATCAAAGCCAACGGAGGGGGGCAAGTTGGCACCGAAATGGGAAGGACCATACGGTGTCAAGGAGGTACTTCATCACAGGGCATACAAAGTTGAAGAGCTAGACGGAAACCGCTTCCTCGCACTTGGAACGCCAATAATTTACGCCGGTATTATCAGTAATGTGTTAGCTTCATTAATTTGAATCTACTTGATAGATTGCTGTTCAAAATGCTTGCATTGTTTTTGAGTGATCACGCTTTGCACCAAAGACCGGCTCAGCGTCGGCAATAAGACCGGCTTAGCGGCAATTAAGACCGGCTCCGCGTCGGCACCAAAGACCGGCTCCGCGTCGGCAATTAAGACCGGCTCCACATCGGCAATTAAGACCGGCTCCGCGTCGGCACCAAAGACCGGCTCCACGTCGGCAATTAAGACCGGCTCCGCATCGGCACCAAAGACCGGCTCTGCGTCGGCAATTAAGACCGGCTCCGCATCGGCACCAAAGACCGCTCTGTCGGTAATTAAGACCGGCTCCGCATCGGCAATTAAGACCGGCTCCACGTCGGCAATTAAGACCGGCTCCCAGCGTCGGCACCAAAGACCGGCTCTGCGTCGGCAATTAAGACCGGCTCCCAGTGCCGGCACCAAAGACGGCTCACGTCGGCAATTAAGACCGGCTCCCAGCATCGGCGCTAATCACCGGCTCCCAGTGTCAGCACCAAAGACCGGCTCCGCATCGGCAGTTAGGCCTGGCCCCGCGCCGGCACTTAGGGACAGCGTGTCGCCGCACATAGTCCCATTCTGCGTGATATACCTAACGAGGTATTAGGCATTCTACGACTTCGCGTCAGCACGAGCGGGGTCGTATACTACCTACAGCTCAACTTTCGTCTGTAACCGAAATTGATCCCGCATCAGTTTCCTAACATATAGAAATCGTGCTCTTCAGCCATTGGTTGTTGACTCGCGACAACTCACACAAGCAAAGCTAATTATGACCAAAGACAAGTGTTGAGAATTAAAATATTCATTGATGGCTAAAAGTTTACAAAATTGCCGATCTGAGTCGGGCTTGGAGCAATACAATAAAAAAAAAACTAAGGGTCATTTGGGGCCGGATCGTCATCTTCAGGGACTTCATCTGGCTCCAACCCTTCAATCCCCTCGAGGTCGTAGAGTTCCTGGATCTTTTCCTTGCAGTCCTGGAAGCGGCCTCGTAAGCGAATGTCGTCGATTCGGCTAATTCCTTACTAAAGGCTTTAGACTTCCTGAAGTCCTCTACGGCCTCTGTAGCTCTTTTCTCTGCATCGAAGGTTTTTGCTCGGCCTCCGTGACCTTTTTATCGGCCTCGGCCTCCCTCTTGGCTTCAGTCACCGCCTCCAAGTCGGCAATCTTGGCGTCGGACTGGCGGGCAACCTCTTTGGCTGCATTTATTTCAATGGAGGCGAATCCAGTCGGTTCTTCAAAATGCACATTTCTGATTCCGCTGCCTCTAGTCTCTCCTCGGCCATTCTTTGCTTCTCTTCGGCCGCCTGGGCATTATCCAGCTCGTTGGCCGCCCGACACTGGGCAACTTGCAGCGCGTACTATGCCTTCTCACCTCTCAGCGGATGGCTTCGACTTCACCCTTTAAGGTGGCCCGGGTATCCTCCAAGGCCATCTCTGCCTTTTCTGCCCTAGCCTGGAGGGATAGCATCTCCTCCCGCAACTGGTCAAGGGCAGCATCACTAAGGGTCCAAAGGTCCCTCATGGCAATCAGAGAGTTCAGTGCCTGGACGAATGTCAATGTTAAAAAAAAAAAGGCAAAAGGGTTAATAGGGCAAAACTCACCCAAAGATGTGCCATGGAAGCCTTGCGGAAGAAGGTGGCCTCCCTGATGCCGGAGAAACTCCTGCACCTCTACCACAGAGGCTTCATCCAACACCCGCTCGGCCCAGCGGCTGTGGTTCGCTAAAAGTGATTGGAAGGAAGGGTCGATGCCCTTCCTTTCCACTAACACGGGTGCCGCGGGGGAGGATTCCGCCTCCGACTCTGCTGCCTCCGGCCCCTTGAATGGTGGAGGCGCTTCGGTTTTTGCCCCTTTGGGGGGCATGGTAACTGCTGGAGTTGGCCTTATTGTTGCGAGGACCGGCTCCTTCTCCACGGCTTTGGGCGGGGTGATGATGCTTTTGCGACCTGCTCTAGAGAAGGATCGAGCAGAATGATAGGGGGAGAGCCGGAACTGAAGGTGATCCTTTTCCTCCTTGGCTCTGCCCGGCTTCCTCGCTGGCTTCAGCCCTTACCGAGTCTTTCCTGGCGGGCTCGTCGAATTGGGCTCTGGCCACCTCGCGCATGCGTGGAGGATCCACAACTTTGCCCTTTCCAGCATCGGCCCCCCCAGCGTCGGCCTTCTTCAAAACCTTAGCACGTAGGGGCTTCACAACTCTGGCCCCTCCAGCGTCGGCCCTCCCCGTGTCGGCCCTCCTTGGAATTTTGGCGACGGCCCTCCTTTCAGCGAGGAGCTCATTCCCTGTTGCCTTCCTCTTCTTGGTAACCGCCTGCCTGAGCTCGCGCAGCGATGGCGTCATCCCTATAAAAAATAGGAGATGAGTAAAAAAAAAAGAGAAGAGGGAAGAAAGAAGGAAAAAGGTGGTAATCAAGTGCTCACCACCAGAAGGGATTAGGCCAGTGAGACGAAGGTTGTCATCAACCAGAAGCTTATTGCATCGAGGGACATCGGCAGTCAGGAGCTGCCCGAATGCCATTCGATCCCTCGGGAGGATAGAGGAATCCCTATTGGCGTCGATGTTGGGTGTCCCCCAGCTTCCATTCACCCCTTCGATATCAGCAAAAAAGAACTTATCCTTCCACACTTTAACGGAGGTGGAAGGTACAACTTAAGGATCCTAGTGGGTCTAGGAGTAAAGGACCACCAACCAGATTGTTTGCGAAGGGTATAGAAACTGCGGAATAAGGAGATACTGGCCTCTTTGCCTTGCAGGCGACAGAGAACCAGAAAACCAACGATGGTTCGGATTGAGTTGGAAACTAGTTGGGAAGGGTTAAAGAATATCGGTCCAGAAGGTTAAGGATGAAAGGGTGGATAGGTAATCGAAGTCCTGCCTTAAAGAAGGCTCCGTACAAGGCAACTCTCCCAGGACGGGAAGAAGTTACTCTGTCATCAGGAGCAGGTAGGACATACGTAGGTTTGACGGAAAACTATACTTGGCCCTTAGGTTGACTATGTCTTGAGCAGACATAGTGGAAGCAGTCCCCTCGGGGGACTCCTTGACAGCGCCAGAGGACCAACAGCTGTCGGACGGCTCTGGGTGGAGGTCCGTCCACGGTCAGATGACTCCTGGCTGTGGGTCGTCTGACCGGCCGCCGCTCCGGCGAGGAGTGATCGGAGGATGGGGTGGACCATTGGCTTGGTAAAGAAGCGGAAGGCTGAGAAGGAGTGGGGAATGACCCTCGGAATCGGAAATAGAACAAGAGGGCGAGGAAGCCATGGAGACTAACCTGGAAAGCTTGAAGGAGCACGAGGAGAGAACAGACACGGGAGATGGACGACGCTTGCAGACTCAGGGGAGGAAGCTATAACGTAAGAAAAGAGGGAATGGGAAGATAAAGGACAATTTTTCTTTTTATAGCCCCATTTCAAATCATCCCGCGGCCGTCCAGTCTGGCCATGTGCCTACCTTTAAATGGAAGCCGCTTCGGCGGCCTACCGGCGTGAAAAACACGAAGAGCTTCGCCAATAGAAAGATGGCGATGGCCTTACTGCAATGATGATGCTCGCCTTTTTACAACCCATTACTCGAGGAAAATCTTCTCAATCCCAACAGCCCGAACAGACGAAATGATGGCACGAAAGTCAGCCGCCTGTTGGATATTAACACCCCTTTCGCCGGTGATTGTACGCTCACTCATCTCAGGGGCGGAGGGGCATCTGATACGGCTGACCATCTCCTTTGGGTGGTGTTATAACCTTTTGCACGATTTTCGAAAATAATGATGTGACAGCTAATCCCAGAGGTGGAATTTTGGTTCCGGCCTCTGGCTTCGACCTTTGGCTGGCCTCCAGCGACGGCTTTGGCCTTTGGCTCTGGCCTCCAGCGATGGCTCCGGCCTTTGGCTCTGGCCTCTGGCTCCGGCCTCCAGCGACGGCTCCGGCCTTTGACTCTGGTCCTAACTTGGTGCCTTTCCTGCATACACTATGACCACCTCAGGTAACAGATCTCGAGATTCGAGATCTGCTACCATATACCTCACTCACCGAAATCACGGGCAAGTGCTAGCATGCCCAGCAGTTACCGCCACAAGCGGCCCCCATCCAGCAACGGTTTAACCACTTGCCGTTCGAAGGAGCTTATCCCAACGAGGAAGATTCAACGGTTAAAAAGAGGACGAAAAGAAAGGAACCTCCGAGATAGGTATAAAGGGACCCCGAGCTCAACAGAAAAAAGGGGGGCTCTCTCTCTCTCTCTACATTACTTAGCGACAAGTTTACTAACTTGAGCATCGGAGGGTCCTCACCGAGAACACCGGCCAAGGACTCCTTGTAGGTTTTCGAAGAAGGAAGACGATCTCTCCACCCCATTTGAAGGCCCACAATAGATCTCAGCATCCCGGCGCTCATCACTAGTGATTTGTCCGCATCAGGTAGATTTCATGTTCATGAAATATTCTAATTAGGTAAATCTCATGATTTATGAAATATTCTAATTAGGTAGATCTTTATGATTTATGAAATATTCTAATTAGATTAGTCTGATCTTAGAAAATCAGCCTGATCTTACAATATTCTAACTAGATCAGCCTAATTCTAGAAAATCAACCTAATCCTAGAATATTCTAATTAGATCAGCTTGATTTTAGGGAATCAACATGATCCTAGGAATACCTGTTAAGAATTGTTACAAAATTTTTCACAATATTAGTAAAGTCATTGGCATTTTCCTTGCATAAATTTCTATCAAAGTAAATCTTATTGTTAAAACAATCATGGGCATCAACTAATGCACTTCATGAAGTTTTCAGGGGTTGGCACTCTTTTTAAGTCTCGCCCTTGCCCTAGAATTTCATTTAACTATAATGCATCAAATATGATGATTGTTATGCAAAATCAGGGCTAAATGAGTTAGGCCAAGAAATAAAAGAATTAACAATCAAAATGGCAAATGAAACAAGTTTGAATTGGTTGAGAAATAACTTCTGACAAATGGGTCAAGCTTTTATTGCTAGCCCTAATATTTTTTTCATGATAGTAAGAATCAAAGTTCCTGTACCATGAAAAGATGAAATTTATGTGATCAGGAAATAAGAGTGAAATCTATGGGAAGGATAACAAAATGGTTATGGCTTAAGATTACTTAATTTAATTTAACAGACAATCTTAACACTGTAAATCATCTCTTTCAGAAGTATAACTTCTTGCTTGCAGGTTATGGTGATCAGTGTCAACTAGCTTACAACTTGATTCTAGGTTTTCACTAGGGAATTTTGGAGCTGAGATCCTAAATCCAAATCCAAGCTTGGCAATGGACACAGGAATTCGTTTTTGACCTAACTTCCTAAGGGTTTTTTTTTTTTTTTTTTTTTTTTTTTTTTTTGATCCTGCCTTCCTCCAATATGGCATGGTGGCTATGAGTTTTTGTTGAGCAGTGTAGATAGCAGGCAATGGAACAAACATTCAGTTAGATATCTTCTCACAGAGGTGTTTCATTTCAAATTAATTACCAAGTCTGCTGGCCGGTTTGTAGTTTGGAGATGGGATGACAGGGAAGTGATTTCTGCCAATCATTGCTCTGGGTACTTCAAGTTGTAGTAGAGAGTTCTTGTGCCATGACTACACATACACAATGCAGCTTACAGGGGCCAATAATTATAATATCACAACACCTGCAACCATCAAATTGATGGCCTTGAATAAAAATTGGAATAGAAGATATGCCATCTTCTTCCCCCAAGTCCTTTGGTCTTAGTGCATGAAAGGAAAACCATCCATTTCCCACTTAATCTACTGTGGAAGTTAACCAAATTATGACCATTTCCCATATTTATAGAGGTCCAAGATAGGAATAACTCTACATGTTCAAAGTCCGAGCATGGCAGCACCATTTTGTAGCAAGAGTAATTTAGGCTAAGAACATGAGGATTGGAGTACAAAAATTTAAACATGACCTCTATTTGATTTGTGCATTCTTATTACAATGTAGTCAGCCTGCAGAAACGTGTGGCCTTTCATGATGAATTTAACTGACACAACAAAATCCCACAGCAGTAAACACTGGATCAGAGGTCCTCGGTCTAAGACGACACCCCAAAGTAATTGTATTTGGTGGCAAACTGTGATCACTTCCAAAAGAATGGAACTGCCACTGCCTAGAACTACATAAAGTCTTTCTCATGTTAGCACCGGTTCTTTTGAACTTGCCATCCTAGCATTGTCGCAGTCACGCTTAAACATAAAATAAAGTGGGCTGAAAAATAAGCAGCATAAGCCAAAAGGAATGACTGTCATTGTAACGGTCCCCTTGAGAGTGCATATGCCCCCTGCGCAGAACCATTAACTAAACTCAGAGAATTTGAATCATAGCCATAGATCTTCTCAGTAAGATACCCAACAGCAGGTGCTGCAAATGAAGAGAATGAGCCTTCAAATGCACGATCGAAGGCATATATCATGGTACGATGCTTCAAAGGGACAACCTCAGCAAACATTGGGTTATTAGCACAAGTAGCACACCAGCTGATAGTGAGGCCCATGAGGAAGAGGCAAGCAGCATAGGCATTCCAACTGTTTACAGACTGAGGGATGACTGCAAGCAGAATCCACGAGAAAGGAATGCCCATGAAGGCGCTGAACTGAGCACACATGACACGTCCAGTGTCTGGATAGAATTTTGATACCCTGTCTGCTATTAATCCACCCATGAGGGAGCCAGCAGCACATCCGATGGCAAAAAGACTGTTCAAGGCAGCGGAGCTATTATGATCAAAGCCTGAAAGCAAAAATTAAATTGTATTAGAAAACACAGATATTGACTCTGTTTCTAATTTCCTTAAAAAAATCTGTGGAATTTTTTTTTTTTGAGAAATTGGAAATTAAACTTTTGATGTCATGTTTTTTGAGGGTCTTTGTTTATTAGATCAAATGTTTAAGCTTTTTGATATGTTCATACCTATCAGCTCAACCACATGGTGAAGAAAACCATGGATGTCTATGGCAGGGAGCCAACAATGCCCTGCAAAGCAATGATCTGAAATGTCCGCACTTTCATTACAGATCTCATTGCTAACCAGGAATCACTCCAGACAGAAGGTAAAGGTACACTACCTTTGCCAACCAGAGAAGTCCTAAAAAAACCAGGAAAACCACGGTTATGATTAATGGAACATCAACTAGAGATGGCATTTGTATGCAAAAGACTTGAGTGCACAGGTTAGTGTACATCACCTTCTAATTACTGCAATAGTTTAAAACTTAAGTCCCCACCCCCAAGCTGTAGCAGCAAACCATTGTAAATAACTTAATACAAACTAGATGCATTGTTTTCTGTATTATATCAAAAACACAATTGCCTAATGTAGTTGTTTTATTCCTGAACATAGCAAGCACATCATTTATCATCATAATGGGACCGAAGAATCTAGAATGTTCACAATGTTATATCAGACTACAGGGTACAATAACTTTCTTCACCAGCCATGTCCATATGACCACTGGATGTTAAAAGCATATGGTTGCCTGAAAGATCAACCATATACCAATGAAGAATGTTTTAAATCTCCCTAGTCATTTCCCTAAAATAGCAGATTGAATTGCTTCTAATGTCAAAAGCCCTATGGAAAGGATGAGAATTTCAATGCACTTGAGTAAATGAACATCAAGATAGCATTCATGCCAAAGACAAAAAACATTCATGCTCTTGGTACACGTGCACGCGCCGCACGCCAATCATCGGGCGCGATGCGCGGACGTGCATCGCATCAGGTACACAAAGGCATTTCCTTTAAGATAATGTTAAACCCCTTGGTTCTAGCCCAAAAGAGATCATAGTTTTCTTTTCTTTTCTTTTTTATTTTTTATATGAAAGGACCGATTGTAAAGATTTTCTTTAGATTTGAATAAGAAACATATAGATTTTTTGGGTGATTCCTTATATATAGCTTTTACCTCATCAGCCATCTCTATCAAAAATAGTACCTCATCTACCATTCTATTTAAGATATTTAATATTAAATTAGTTAAACAAATATTTATTTATAGTTAGACTATTAGTTGGATTATGGATAATTTGATCTTTTATCGATGATGGCATACATGACCATGTTTATAAATATAAAACTTAATTATTTTCAGTATATTTTAAATATATCCTTTTCCTTATAGTCTTTAATTTTTTTTAAAAAAATAAAAAATTTCTTAAATCAAGTTAATTTGGTTGCTTTCATAGACTTTCAATGTGATATATTGCACATATTGCAATTTTTGAAATATGTAAATTTTAAAATTTTTTATGATGGCTCTTAACGCTCATCTAACTTTATAATTAAGAAAGATCCTTTGATACAATAATAATGATAGAAAAAAGTAAAAAAATTCTAAACTAATGTAAAATAAAAAGGAAAAAAATAAAGATTCTATGAAACCAACAAAAAACTGATCCGATTTAATTGGATTGATTCTGAATTAATGCCAAGATACAATCGAATCAATACTAAGTCCAAAATCGCAGAACTAATCTTGATTGGGTAACCTAAAACCTAAAACCCACTCAACTTGATTCATGCTCACCCCCAATGCATAGAAACAATAAAATTGAACACAACATGCGAACATGAATCAAACTTAACATAAGATAAGTAAATTTAAATTGACTTTAAATAAATTTATGTCATAATGTGTCAACATAATTATGACACAAAATAATCATGTACATATAACTTAATCTGCCAACTCAAAAGTGATCCATTTAGAACCTATTTAATTAATAATATATTAAAAATATTTTAATGGATCAAATCATTCCTACTCATATTAAGCAAGTCTCACCAATTTATGTTGAAAAGTCCTGTATGCCAATTCAATACGATTGTTTATTAAATGAATTATGCATTCCATGCTAGATTATTTGTATAAAATATCATATTTTATGTTAACCCTATGCTATTGTATCTTAATTGCAACACAAACAAACATGACACAAAAACATTAATCGTATGTATATATATCTTTTATATATATAAGCCTTTTGAAAGCATGAGCCAAGCATGCAAAAAATCTAACCTCCCAAGCTACTTGAATTACAATGCATAAGTTTTGTTAATACGGAACGAAAGGTAATCCAAAAGCATCAAAACTTATGGGCTAGAAATTATAAAATGCAAGCGGCGAGTCATAGCAGTCATTGAACTTCTCCATGAAGGCACAATCAGCCAATGAACTGCCGCAGAAGTCCTGTAGCCCAACCACAGGGATCCCGGCCAGTAGTTTGATAATGACATTGCCTGCAACTTACTACATTGCTTTGAAAGGATTTAATAAGAACTTAATCAATTGTTTAAACAATGATTGAATTGTCTTGCAAAACCATTCAACTTGATCTCCACCCAGTTCACTTTGTTGGCATCATCCATCCCAGCACTTTAAAAGGTGAATTTGTTTTGAAAACAAAGGTAGTTAAGCATCTCTGCCAAAGGTAATACCACTGTGACAGAAGAACACTAAATTTGAAAGGTTGATTGCAGAATGACACATTGACTAGATTCCACCCAAACAATCTACTTCCAAAATTGAAGT